>JAPQNM010000369.1:170000-196437 GCA_029783475.1 Metacarcinus magister
TTTTTATCTTGAAGTAATGTATAGAACAACCATATGAAAATAGGAAACCGTTAATAGTAATATCAATAGATTTTACAAAGGCATTTGATAGTATAAAAAGAGACAGTTTAATTGAGATTTTAATGGAGTATAAGATAAATTCCCAGGTAATGGAGCTAATAGCAAAGTTGTATGATGGAGATATAATTAAGATGAAGTTAGAGGAAGACCAGAAACTTTCAATAGCAGTAACAAGCGGTATAAGACAGGGGTGCACTCTATCAACTGCTCTCTTCAAGCTTGTAACTTATAAAATTATGAAGAAATTATAAGAACTAAATAAAGGATTTGAGGATGAAGTATTTCAAATTACATCATTGTTCTTTGCAGATGACGGCATGCTTCTAACCGATAGTATTAAGAATGCAGAGGTGGTAGTTGATACAGTTACAAAGGTCAGTAGAGAGTGTGGTTTAAAGATAAACAAAGAGAAGAGTAATATTATTATATTTAACATGAGAGATAAGCCAATGGATATTGCAGGGATCAAGGTCGAAAATAAAATAAAGTACTTAGGAATTACAATAAACGATAGCAGAAACAGTTTCAAAGTTCAGAAAGAATTAGTATTAGAAAAAGCAGTAAAAATGGCAAATCTAACATACTCAGTTATAGCACGAAGTTGCTTAAGATTGCTTATAGGTAAAACATATTGGAAAAGTGTAGCACTACCAACTATACTTTATGGATCAAATATAATGGATTTTAATAAGCAGAAAATAAAGAAACAAAAAAAAATTGAGAATAGTGTAGGTAGACAAATTATGGGGGCACCTAGGTACACACAGGAATAAATTTTAAGGGGAGAAATTGGAATGTGTAGCATGAGAGCCAGGATAATGGAAGGCCAGATAAAGTCATTGGAGTACTGTATGAAGGACGAGGGGAATGAATTGCTTGGAAGAATAGCTGAAGTAATAAAAGAGCAAAGAAAAAGTAAATGGATCAAGGGTGTGTAGAGTTCAGGAAGCTAACAGGAGTGAGAGATAAAATGAAAACTGAAGAAATAAAAACGAAAGTGAGAGAATGGGATACAAAACAATGGATAAAAGAATTGAATGAAAAATCTAGCCTAAAATTGTATAGGGAATGGAAAAAAGATATGGGAGGACAAAAAAGAGTATATGACAATAGTGAGTCTGCCATGATTTTATTTAAGTGCAGAAGCAATAATATATATGAATTTAGGTGACAGGAAGAGATTCCAAAATGAATCAACAATATGTATCATGTGCGATAATGAATATGAAGATCTGGCCCACTTTATCTTGCACTGTCCCGCTTACACTGAGGAGAGAAGAAAGAACCAAGCCCTTCAACAACCCTATCCTGAAAAAGATGAACAAGTCCTGGAGAGCCTGCTCTTTACCAATCAAATAAAAGATTTTGAGGTAACCAAAAGAACCTTATTTAATTTTTGGAAAACTAGAACCATAAAAATGAAAAAAATTGGACATTTAAGACCCAGACTGTAGGAAAATAACATCAGCGCAGTGCCGCGTCAAAGGCATTCTCCCGCCTATCAACTCAACTCAACAACCTCAGGAAATAACAGGCATAAAAGTTACCAATAACATTAAATACCTAGGTATCACTATTAATGATGGCAAAATTTTTTCAAACAACATAAAGAGTTAATGATAGAGAAGGCAGTGCAAATGGCTAATATGACCTATTCAGTATGACTAGAAGCTGTTCAAAATTATTAATAGGAAAAAACTTATTGGAAGAGTTTAGCACTCCATCTGCAATTCTGTATGTGATAACGTTAATGGATTTTACCTCAAAAGGACTGGTTGAGTGTCCCCCTTCCTAGATCCTAGAGCAGTTACACAACGAATACGAAGACAACCACGAGCTCCAAGATATTGCCAACAGGAGCAGCACTTCGGAGGGCTGGACGAGACGAGAAGGGAGATTGAAGAGGATAATCGAGGAGATAAAAAGAGGAACGGGAGGGCAAGGAAGGTGATGGAGGAGAGAGTAAGGCTGATGAGGAGGAAGAGATGATGAAGGAGGACGGTGAGAAGAGAGAGTGTGATAACGAGAGGAGGTGAGATGAGTATTGGCAGGTGAGATGAGGTTGAGATGAGTAGAGGGGATGGAAAGGACATTAGATGGGGGATGGAAGGGAGGGGAGAGGGGGGAGGTGTGAAAGGACAAGAATCAGAGGAGAGGAGGGGTGAGAGAAGACGAGGAGGTGAGTGGAGAGGAGGTGAGATGAGTTGAGAAAAGAGGAGGGGAGAGGAGGTCAGAAGATGAGCGAGGAGAGGTGAGAGGAGGTGAGAAGATGGGAAAGGAGAGGTGAGATAAGAGGAAGTGTGAGGATGTGAGAGGATAGGAGAGGAGAGGAGAGGAGAGGAGAGAAGAGGAGGTGATAGGAGGGGAGAGGAGAGGAGAGGAGGTGAGAAGAGAAGACGTGAGAGGAGAGGATGTGGAAGGAAAGGATGTGAGAGTAGAGGAGGTGAGAGGAGATGATGTGAGAGGAGGTGAGGTGAGAGGAGGTGAGGTGAAAGGAGAAGAGGTGAGAGGAGAGGATATGAAAGAAGCAGAGAGAAGAGGAAGTGAGAAGAGATGAGAGGAGAGGTGATGAGAGGAGGTGAGAGAAGAGCAGGAGAGAGGAGAGGATATGAGAGGAGCAGAGAGGAGAGGAGAGGGAGAAGAAAAGCTGAGAGGAGAATAGAAGAGAGGAGTTGATAGGAGAATAAGAGAGAGGAGGTGTGAGAAGAGGGTGGGTGTGAAGAGATGAAGTGAGCGGAGAGAAGAGGAGAAGAGATTGGAGGAGAGGAGGTGAGAGGAGGTGAAAGGAGAGGGGAGGTGGTGAGAGAAGGTGAGAGAAGAGGAAGTGAGAAATGGTGAGGTGAACGGAGAGGAAATGAGTGGAGGTGAAAAGAAAGGATGTGCGAGGAGGAGAGAGAGAGAGAGAGAGAGAGAGAGAGAGAGAGAGAGAGAGAGAGAGAGAGAGAGAGAGAGAGAGAGAGAGAGAGAGAGAGGAGAGAGAGAGAGAGAGAGAGAGAGAGAGAGAGAGAGAGAGAGAGAGAGAGAGAGAGAGAGAGAGAGAGAGAGAGAGAGAGAGAGAGAGAGAGAGAGAGAGAGAGAGAGAGAGAGAGAGAGAGAGAGAGAGAGGAGAGAGAGAGAGAGAGAGAGAGAGAGAGAGAGAGAGAGAGAGAGAGAGAGGAGAGAGAGAGAGAGAGAGAGAGAGAGAGAGAGAGAGAGAGAGAGAGAGAGAGAGAGAGAGAGAGAGAGAGAGAGAGAGAGAGAGAGAGAGAGAGAGAGAGAGAGAGAGAGAGAGAGAGGAGAGAGAGAGAGAGAGAGAGAGAGAGAGAGAGAGAGAGAGAGAGAGAGAGAGAGAGAGAGAGAGAGAGAGAGAGAGAGAGAGAGAGAGAGAGAGAGAGAGAGAGAGAGAGAGAGAGAGAGAGAGAGAGAGAGAGAGAGAGAGAGAGAGAGAGAGAGAGAGAGAGAGAGAGAGAGAGAGAGAGAGAGAGAGAGAGAGAGAGAGAGAGAGAGAGAGAGAGAGAGAGAGAGAGAGAGAGAGAGAGAGAGAGAGAGAGAGAGAGAGAGAGAGAGAGAGGAGAGAGAGAGAGAGAGAGAGAGAGAGAGAGAGAGAGAGAGAGAGAGAGAGAGAGAGAGAGAGAGAGAGAGAGAGAGAGAGAGAGAGAGAGAGAGAGAGAGAGAGAGAGAGAGAGAGAGAGAGAGAGAGAGAGAGAGAGGAGAGAGAGAGAGAGAGAGAGAGAGAGAGAGAGAGAGAGAGAGAGAGAGAGAGAGAGAGAGAGAGAGAGAGAGAGAGAGAGAGAGAGAGAGAGAGAGAGAGAGAGAGAGAGAGAGAGAGAGAGAGAGAGAGGAGAGAGAGAGAGAGAGAGAGAGAGAGAGAGAGAGAGAGAGAGAGAGAGAGAGAGAGAGAGAGAGAGAGAGAGAGAGAGAGAGAGAGAGAGAGAAAAAAAAATAGAATGTTATGTGTTTCTGAAAAAATTGTGATGATAATAATAATAGAATGAAAAATGCTTACACACACACATACATACACAGGCATACACGTATACATGCACACATATATGCACACACACGCATATACGCACACACTGTTCCATGGTTTTCCAGGTGTGAGGATGCGGAAAAGTCGCCCAATGAGTCTGCAAACTTCTTTCCAGTTTTCTTTGTTGTTTGTACCAAGTTTAAACAGATGCCAAACTTCAAGCCTGTGAGTAACCTAACCTAACTTAACCTTGACTATAAGTATTAAGAATAACAGTAATAATGATGATAATGATACACCTTTCATTGTTTCAGATTTATTTATTTATTTTATTTTATTTATGAATTCTATTTACGGTAACCTTTTTATCAACCTCTAATCATACATTTTATTAACCTTATTTCCTTGCATTTTATCATTTATATTACCATTTTCCCTGTAATTTTAACCTTATTTTTGCATTTTCCTTGCAATCTTATTTTTCCTTGTATTTCTAATCTTATTTTTCCCTGTATTTCTAATCTTATTTTTCCCTGTATTTCTAACCTTATTTTTCCCTGTATTTCTAATCTTATTTTTCCCTGTATTTCTAACCTTATTTTTCCCTGTATTTCTAACCTTATTTTTCCCTGTATTTCTAACCTTATTTTTCCCTGTATTTCTAACTTATTTTTCCCTGTATTTCTAACTTATTTTTCCCTGTATTTCTAACCTTATTTTTCCCTGTATTTCTAACCTTATTTTTCCCTGTATTTCTAACCTTATTTTTCCCTGTATTTCTAACCTTATTTTTCCCTGTATTTCTAACCTTATTTTTCCCTGTATTTCTAACCTTGTTTTTCCTTATTCCTTGCATTGCTAAACATTATTTTACCTTCCATTTTTAACCTTATTTTTCCTCTTTCCTTGCATAATTTTCCCAAGTTTTTTAATTTTCCTTGTGTTTTCCTTGTTTTTCCCCCCTCCCCCCTACCATGTATCGTTTAGGCCTACCTCCAGCTAAGTGTCAAGTGCCTATCATTTTCACGGCTGCTGCTGCTGCTGCATTCAAAGTGGGTACTTGCTTGATTAATACCCTCCTGCCCCCACCCCCTTTTATGTGTCTGCCCCGCCCCCCCTACTCTCTCTGTCCCCCTCCCCCCTCCTGTTAGTGCCCACTGGTTAGATGAGGCTAATACTATTTTATAATTACTGTAAGTTTGTATTTTGTGGGTACAAGTAAGTATTGCAACACAAACATTTATTTTCCTCTTCTCTCTCTACTTTTTTTCTCTCTTTCCTTCATCACTTATCACATCTTCCTCCTCCACCACCTTCACTAATAATCTTTCCTCCTTCCTCTCCTAAACTTGTAATTAATCTCTTCTCTCTTTCTTTCCTCCACTCCAATTCTTCTTTATCAAATGTTTACCACCACCATCACCACCACCACCACCACCACCACCACCACCACCACCACCACCACCACCACCACCACCACCACCACCACCACTACTACTACTATTAATCTTTCCTTCTTCCTTTCCTATAGTTTTAATTAATCCATATTTCCTTTCCTTCCTTTCCTTTTCTTCCTTTTCTCTACTATTACTTTTTTCTACTTTCTCTCTTACACTTTTTATTAATCCATATTTTTTTCCATCCGTTCTTTTTTCTCTTTCTTTCCTTCCCTTTTTTCTCCTTATTTCCTCTCTATCCTCTTCCCTAACTCTCCTATCAGTTCTACCACTATCAATACTATTACTACTACTATTACTAATCTTTCTTCCTTATATGCATTTTATTACTTCCTACTGTCTTTCCTTCCCTACTCTTTATCTCTTTCCTCTTCCTTAACTCGCCTATCAGTTTTATCACCACCACCACCACCACCACTCATTCCTTCCTTCCTTGCAGGCAGGAGAGGAGTTTGAGTGCCTCGTGGGTGTCTGTGGTTCCTTACTCAACCCAGAGGAACAGGCTCACCTCGAGGACCTTCGTGCGTACGTACTCGACGACGAAGGTTCATGGGCTTTGGGGGAGAATTTTAGCAGCCTTCTCGGAGGGATTTTCCACGATGGTTCAGTGGCGGATGAGGCGTGTGTCCACCTGGTGCGGATGATGGCTGCAGCTGCACTGAAGGATGATGTGATTCTACTCCTTCACCAAGACAGGAGGGATCACACTGTTATGAATTATGCAAATAAAGTGGAATTTCTGACAAGAAGCTTTGGCCCTGTTTGTAAGTACTGGAGATTACCTAACCTTACTGTACCTTTCTTTTCTTTTCTTACCGTACCAGACCTTACCTTACCTTAACAGACTGGATCTTACCTTACCTTTTTTTTTTCTTTTTTCTATATAATTAACCGTTGGCACCAGTAGGTATATGGAGGCACAGATGGACTTGCCTCGCTTGTTATTTGGTGTAGGTTTTTTAGAATTTTTATAGTAATGCCTCGAATGATTAAGTTCTCTCTTACCTGGCTTCCCTTCCCCTTCTCTTTCCTTTCCTTTTCTTTTCTTTTCTTAAATTACTTTACCTTATTTACTTAATCTTCTCTTCTCCTTCCCTTTCCTTACCATACGATACCAGACCTTACTTTATCTTTCCATTTCTTTTCTTTTCCCTTCCTTTCTTTTCCCTTCCTTTCTTTTTTCCTTTCCTTTCTCTTTCCTTTTCTTTTTCTTTCTTTTCTTTTCTTTCCTTTCCTTTCCTTTCCTTTCCTTTCCTTTCCTTTCCTTTCCTTTCCTTTCCTTTCTTTTCCTTTCCTTTCTTTTCTTTTCCTTTCCTTTCCTTTTTTTTCTTTCCCTTTCCTTACCTTACCTTACTGGACCTTGCCTTACCTTACCTTCTTTCCTTTCCTGGTTTTCTTTTCTCTTTTCTCTTTTCTTTTTCTTTCTTTTCTTCCCTTACATTATTTACTATTGAGTGTTTAGGTTAGATATGTAAGGTAAGTAGTTATAATGCTATTGTTTCTGTTGATAAGTTACTAGTTATGGTATTCTTGTTGTTGATAGGATACAAATAGGAAGGATGTATTGATAGACATGTTTTATAGTGAATGTCTTTATTATATTTTCTTTTAAAATGGTTTTATTTATATAAAAAAAGTGGTGATGTAATTCTGATTATAAACTTAATACTCATTTTACATAACTGACTCACACACTTCTTTTACATACACATACTGAGCTCAGCATTGAACATTCCTATCTACACTCCTTCACTCCCTAACTCCATCCTTTCCTCTTCCACAGTTCTGCAATATGTTTGAGCACGTGAGTCCATCAGAGTGGTTGTTGTACATCTCAGAGTGGCAAGACGCTAACTCTACTACAAGCAACATCAGAGTCACTACAAAGATTGCCGTCAACGCACTCCTCAGCTCCAACCCTAAGGTGTGGTGTGTGTGTGTGTGTGTGTGTGTGTAATAATAAAAAATAATAATTAACAGTTTATTAAAGCAAGGTAATTAGTACAGGCAGCCAAAGGCTGAAAATACACATTAAAAGATTACTTAATTCCAAAATTGAGGAGTGGAAGACTTTTTATTTTTAACATGAGAGTAGTCAAACAATTGGTGTTAGTATTGTGATAGGTGGTGTGTGGTGGGTCCAGTACAGTCCTGCAAATCCGCTTCACGATCTTATCCAGCCGCTGGTGCTGTGTGGTGACGGTGTGTGTGTTTATTTTGCCTAAACTGAACTTAAGTGAAACCTTATTCCCATTATTTTACATAAACTGACATTATTTACATAAACCAACAATATTTCTTCCCCCTATTATATACTTAACCTAACATAACACCCTTTCCTTCTCTTCCCCCTCAGTGCCAAGAGTACGGTTCAGCCATAATGTACAACCTTGGTACAAAGGAGGTGAAGACAGTAGTGTTTGATGACGTGGCACCTGATCTCACCTTGGCAATACTACAATACTTCAGTACACATCCACCCGAGGAACTACTGTGGAGGACCATGGCTGCTCTGCTCTGTGTAGGTGTGTATCTACCTCACATACACACACACACACACCTTACTGTCTCTCTCTGTATCTTGCTTTCCTTCTCTCTATGTTATTCTCTCTCCTCTCTCTCTCTCTTGCTTTTCTTCACTCTCCCCTTCCCTTCTCTCTATCTATTTCTCTCTTGCTTTCCTTCACTCCCACCTTCTCTCTCACTCTCTCTCTGTATCTATCTATCTATATTTCTTTGTAATTCCCTTATTTATATGTACTAATTCATTTTCTCTCTTCTCCAGGTTCACTTATTCTTCCACTGAGGTTCCAGCGCTCATCAAGATGATTGGCCCAGATCCTTCCACCTTCTGAGGCGCGAGGGAACGTATTGATGCCCTAGTGGAAGAAATTGATGCCAAGCTCAGCCGTGTGCGGGCGTTCTAACACGACGACACACACACGTATGCACACATCGCCCACTTATACACACACACCTCCTCTTCCTCCAGCCGGAATTCTAGTAATATATGATCACTCTTTCCAATTGGACTCCCGTATTTCATATTCTTTATTATGTCTACTTTTTTGTGAAGATCAAATCAAGTGCGTGCGTGTGCGTGCGTGTGTGCGTGCGTGTGTGCGTGCGCGTGTGTGCGTGCGCGTGTGCGTGCGCGTGTGTGCGTGCGCGTGTGTGCGTGCGCGTGTGTGCGTGCGCGTGTGCGTGCGCGTGTGCGCGTGTGCGTGCGCGTTTTATTATTACACACACACACACACACACACACACACACACACACACACACCTTAGGGTTGGAGCTGAGGAGTGCGTTGACGGCAATCTTTGTAGTGACTCTGATGTTGCTTGTAGTAGAGTTAGCGTCTTGCCACTCTGAGATGTACAACAACCACTCTGATGGACTCACGTGCTCAAACATATTGCAGAACTGTGGAAGAGGAAAGGATGGAGTTAGGGAGTGAAGGAGTGTAGATAGGAATGTTCAATGCTGAGCTCAGTATGTGTATGTAAAAGAAGTGTGTGTTATTAAAATGAGTATTAAGTTTATAATCAGAATTACATCACCACTTAAGCCTTCCGAGAATCAAGGCCAGAGAGGGCCTGGAAAACGTCATAATAAAGAATTTTAATTTTAGGGATGAAGTAGTCAGAGGGTGGAGGAGTAGGAGGAATATGCCCAGTATCATCCAAAGTAGAGTTGGTAGCAAAGGTTTGAGCGAAGAGTTCAGCTTTAGAGAAAGAAGAGACAGCTGTGGGGCCATCCTAGGTTGACCTCAAGACAATCGCCAAGCAGCTCGGAACAAAGGATTTACGTTTCACTGATGAGTCCGTTCTCCTCGACACACTCCGAGTCCAGCAAGGATCCGTCTCTCCTCTCACCTTAGCTAACGAATCCTCGGATCACCTCGTCACCTTCCTCATAGAATCATCCGCCATTGATCCGTCATCCGTCTCCTTCATCTACTTCCATCCGATGTGTAATGCATCTACTCTGGGGTTGATGCCTAGGGACCTTGAGAAGTTCCTGGCGGCTATGGGTCACTCACTGACCTCTGTGACCTTGAAGTAATGTGAGGTTATGTTATGTTATGGTTGTAGGGGTGGAGAGAGAGAGAGCGTAAAAATGTGTTTGTTATTTAATGAATAGCTCAATCAAAGAGAGAGAGAGAGAGAGGTATTTCCTAGTATGTATTAGTATTGGTGTTCTATTAATAACTCTATTTGCTATTGGTTGGAGATGAGCTTTCAAAATGGTGATTAAACTTAATTATATATTCTAATTAATGATGTTGATGGTGGTGATGTGTGATAGTACAGTAGTAGTAGTAGTAGTAGTGGTGATTGTAATAGTAGTAATAATGGAAGCACAGTATCACTATTACATACACACACACACACACACACACACACTGGTTGAATAAATTTGAAGAACTGTTTCTATCATTAAACAATTATTATTTCCCTCACAATTCCCTTCCCTTACCTCCCCCCACATGACCTAACATTTGACCTTCCCCCAAACTGTAAGGTTAAGGAAGAGAGGTCAAAGGTTAAGTTTCTTTCAGTGACTTTGTAATATACTTGCTAATTTTATTTTATTTTATTTATTCATTTATTTTATATATAACTTAAATTTTTTCATAACATTATTGAAGGGAAATTAACCTTTATGTTTTGGGAGTTACTTTCTAGAATTTGATTACAATTTTTATTTATTTTTTAATGTATATAACTAAGCTTTTCATTACATTATAGAAGGGAAATTAACCTTAATATATGGGTATATTTTTTGGGTATTATTGGGAGTTGAAATTTCTTTGTGTATGAATGAGTTAATGAATGACTAACAGGAGACGGACAGACGGATGGATTGGTAGGTGTATCATTATTATTATTATTATCCGTATGAATTATTGTATCTGAAATCTTATAGAAATGATGTAAGATCTTGTCTAATAACACTTATTATTCAAACTTTTCTTACATACGTTTTATAATGAGAATGAGAGAGACAGAAGAGAAGAGAATGAGAGAGAGAGAGGGATGGAGAGACAGACAGAGAGAGAACACAATATTAATTAAATGAAAAATAGAACCAAATCAAATAGAACCATTTTATTCATCATCTACAATAGAGAAGAATATGCAAAAGGAAACATTATTAATTATTCACTATACATCTACAAGAATACAAAAGCAAGTACTATATAAAACGGCTTCCATTCACTCTCTCTCTCTCTCTCTCTCTCTCTCTCTCTCTCTCTCTCTCTCTCTCTCTCTCTCTCTCTCTCTCTCTCTCTCTCTCTCTCTCTCTCTCTCTCTCTCTCTCTCTCTCTCTCTCTCTCTCTCTCTCTCTCTCTCTCTCAAAGCACTAAAGGCAGACTATAGACAACTGATTCAATATTTTATGCAATTCAGAGTTACGGGTCAGAATAGTTTAAGGAAATTAAGTGTTCATAAGGGAGGGAATTTAAAGGGAAAAAAAGGCTTACTGAGGGAAATTAAGTGTTGATAAAAAGAGAGAATTTAAAGGGAAAAAAAGGCTTACTGAGGGAAATTAAGTGTTGATAAAGGAGGGAATTTAAAGGGAAAAAAAGGCTTAGAGTGAGAGCGTTAAAACAACTATACATAGTGAGTATAAAAAAAGGTCGCGATTAACGAGAAAATCAGACGATAACATAATAATTATTGTGTAGAAAATGTGTGTACGTACTTGTGTGTATGTGTGTGTTTATTATTTCCGTATTTATATCACCATTATTATTGTTATTATTTTGCTATGACTATGTGTTGTTATTATTATTATAACAGATAGAACAGTGAGCTCACTGATGTTATGCGTAGAATATAACAAAAACATTATTCTTGTCTCGGCAGAATCCACAAGACAAGACAAAGCCGTCCACTGATTAAATTCAAGGATTAATGACAAAAATAATCACTTCTTGGCCAGCAAATTCAAGGGATAGATAGATGGACCGTCTGCTGTTTAAATTCAAAGCCAAAAATAATCACTTCTTGTCTATTAAATTACTCTCAGAGCAATTCAAGTGATAGATAGATGTATAGATAGTGACATAACACCTATTCCATATTATATCTATTAGCTTATCAGTGGTTATGGGTGAACGAGGCGATAAAATATAAATATAAATGTAAATTGAGCAAGAACAGAAGCCTGCAAGCGATGTCTGACGGAACAATGTTAATTAAATCAGTTTATCAGTTTGTATCAACATCAGTTTATTGGGAGTTTTCAAAAGGACTTGTATGTATGTATGTAAGGTTCTTGAGCAACACATATTTACTGCACAGTCAGGCAGGCGTGTGTGTGTGTGTGTGTGAGTAATAAATAGTTTTAACATATGTATATACAAAGTTAGTCATGTATGTGTATCTCATTTTGTGTAATAACTGGCAGTGTAGAAGCAAATATTAGGTGAATATATTAGAAATAGTCTCTCTGTCTGTCTGTCTTCTGTGTGTGTGTGTGTGTGTACATGAGATGGTGTGTGTGTGTGTGTGTGTGTGTGTGTGTGTGTGTGTGTGTGTGTGTGTGTGTGTGTGTGTGTGTGTGTGTGTGTGTGTGTGTGTGTGTGTGTGCGCGCGCGCCCGTATATATGTGTGTGTGTGCCCTTGTGACACTCGAAACAAAGGTATTGATTTTTATATTATTATTTGTTTTATATTTGATGTAAAAAAAAAATAAGTGTCATTTCTTAAAAAAGCGTATGTGAAAAAATTAAGTAATGGTTTTGTCTTATTTATTGTCAACATTTAATCACAACATTGTAATATAGAAGAGAGAGAGAGAGTGTGTGTGTGTGTGTGTGTACTTTGTGTAATGGGAGTGGCTGTGGTGGGTGTGCCTGTGGTGTAAGATATTCTGTGGGGGAATATTCTGTGGGTCTGTGGGATGTGGTGAGGCAGAGGCAGAGGCAGAGGCAGAGGCAGAGGCAGAGGCAGAGGCAGAGGCAGAGGCAGAGGCAGAGGCAGAGGCAGAGGCAGAGGCAGAGGCAGAGGCAGAGGCAGAGGCAGAGGCAGAGGCAGAGGCAGAGGCAGAGGCAGAGGCAGAGGCAGAGGCAGAGGCAGAGGCAGAGGCAGAGGCAGAGGCAGAGGCAGAGGCAGAGCAGAGGCAGAGGCAGAGGCAGAGGCAGAGGCAGAGGCAGAGGCAGAGGCAGAGGCAGAGGCAGAGGCAGAGGCAGAGGCAGAGGCAGAGGCAGAGGCAGAGGCAGAGGCAGAGGCAGAGGCAGAGGCAGAGGCAGAGGCAGAGCAGAGGCAGAGGCAGAGGCAGAGGCAGAGGCAGAGGCAGAGGCAGAGGCAGAGGCAGAGGCAGAGGCAGAGGCAGAGGCAGAGGCAGAGGCAGAGGCAGAGGCAGAGGCAGAGGCAGAGGCAGAGGCAGAGGCAGAGGCAGAGGCAGAGGCAGAGGCAGAGGCAGAGGCAGAGGCAGAGGCAGAGGCAGAGGCAGAGGCAGAGGCAGAGGCAGAGGCAGAGGCAGAGGCAGAGGCAGAGGCAGAGGCAGAGGCAGAGGCAGAGGCAGAGGCAGAGGCAGAGGCAGAGGCAGAGGCAGAGGCAGAGGCAGAGGCAGAGGCAGAGGCAGAGGCAGAGGCAGAGGCAGAGGCAGAGGCAGAGGCAGAGGCAGAGGCAGAGGCAGAGGCAGAGGCAGAGGCAGAGGCAGAGGCAGAGGCAGAGGCAGAGGCAGAGGCAGAGGCAGAGGCAGAGGCAGAGGCAGAGGCAGAGGCAGAGGCAGAGGCAGAGGCAGAGGCAGAGGCAGAGGCAGAGGCAGAGGCAGAGGCAGAGGCAGAGGCAGAGGCAGAGGCAGAGGCAGAGGCAGAGGCAGAGGCAGAGGCAGAGGCAGAGGCAGAGGCAGAGGCAGAGGCAGAGGCAGAGGCAGAGGCAGAGGCAGAGGCAGAGGCAGAGGCAGAGGCAGAGGCAGAGGCAGAGGCAGAGGCAGAGGCAGAGGCAGAGGCAGAGGCAGAGGCAGAGGCAGAGGCAGAGGCAGAGGCAGAGGCAGAGGCAGAGGCAGAGGCAGAGGCAGAGGCAGAGGCAGAGGCAGAGGCAGAGGCAGAGGCAGAGGCAGAGGCAGAGGCAGAGGCAGAGGCAGAGGCAGAGGCAGAGGCAGAGGCAGAGGCAGAGGCAGAGGCAGAGGCAGAGGCAGAGGCAGAGGCAGAGGCAGAGGCAGAGGCAGAGGCAGAGGCAGAGGCAGAGGCAGAGGCAGAGGCAGAGGCAGAGGCAGAGGCAGAGGCAGAGGCAGAGGCAGAGGCAGAGGCAGAGGCAGAGGCAGAGGCAGAGGCAGAGGCAGAGGCAGAGGCAGAGGCAGAGGCAGAGGCAGAGGCAGAGGCAGAGGCAGAGGCAGAGGCAGAGGCAGAGGCAGAGGCAGAGGCAGAGGCAGAGGCAGAGGCAGAGGCAGAGGCAGAGGCAGAGGCAGAGGCAGAGGCAGAGGCAGAGGCAGAGGCAGAGGCAGAGGCAGAGGCAGAGGCAGAGGCAGAGGCAGAGGCAGAGGCAGAGGCAGAGGCAGAGGCAGAGGCAGAGGCAGAGGCAGAGGCAGAGGCAGAGGCAGAGGCAGAGGCAGAGGCAGAGGCAGAGGCAGAGGCAGAGGCAGAGGCAGAGGCAGAGGCAGAGGCAGGTATTCATGTCTTTGTCACGTCTACTCTTCTCTCTCGAAGTGTTTGTGTGAAGGTGATTAAGAGGCGTGTTTGTGGGCGTGTCTGCGGGCGTGAGAGGGGAGGGAGGGTGGGTGAGAAACGAGGAAGAGAAGGAGGGGGGAAGGGGGAAGGGAGAAGAGGGAGAGTTTCAATGTAGGAGGTAAACAGTGTGTTCTGAGGTGCTGTGTTCAAGGTGTTATGCTGGTGTTGTAGATGTGACAGGTGTAGGCGTGGGTGTAGTGCTGGGTGGTGTAGGCGTGGGTGTAGTGCAAGGTGGTGTGGGCGTGTGGGTGTGAAGGTGGTGTTGCTTGTTGCTGGATTCTCAGGTAGTTGTGTCAGGTAATCATATTTGTTCATCTATTTTTTTAATGTAAGGTAATTTTCAAGGTGAGTTTCAAGATTGGATTTCCTAAAAGTTTCGTGTGTGTGGTGGTGGTTTTTTTTTTTTTTTTTGTAAGTTTTGTGTCGAAAGTGGTTTTGAAAAGTTAATTAGTCATATTTTTGCTATTTAGTTCTTATGTTTTAATTAGTTTATATTTTTAAGATTTCCAAGTATTTTTTTGGGGGTCATATTTTACAGTTTTTTTGTCTTAATCACTAATAACCTCACCTCTTTGTGTGTGAAGTGGTTGGCATCAAGATATTTAAGACTAGTTAGCCAGCCCTGTTTAGCATCCTTCACATCTCACCTCACCTGCTCTCCACTATTTGAGGTGATTCCCAAGGTGACATTGGAGGTGGTTAAGTAATCAGGTGTTTCTGAGGCTGTGTATTCACGTTAGACAAGGCGACCTAACACCATCTCGCCCTTCGTGTCGTGATGAAATTAGTCGCCTTGAGCTGCTTACAAAGGATCAGACTCCATCAAGTGAGGAACCCGCCATCCTTAGCCACTCCAACCCTCCTGCCTGCAATGGGAGACGGATCAGCGTGTCCTTAGCGTCCCTTAACCGTGGAAGGATATGTGAAGGATGTCTGAAGGATATACCGTTTAGATGACGACTACTATTCCGGTAACCTGTCACTGATTCCTGTTTATTTTTTTATGTTTTTTTAAGGGTTATTTAATGGTATCCTGAGGCCTATCCTATCTCCTTACCATCCTATCACTCTCTCTCTCTCTCTCTCCCTCCTCAATGCCTTCGTCTCCAGCCACACTCGACCCTCTGAACAGCCACCAAGCCGCTTCTCCAGCACATTTAACACGTCCTTCCTCCCTCCCTCATTCCTCCCTCAACAGACAAGGCCCATTACGTGATAAAGATGCGTCCAACCCTCCCTCTCCTCCTCCTCCTCGCCGTCCTCCTCCTCCTCCTCCTCCTCCTCCTCCTCGTCTGGTTCCTCACGTCCGCACAAAAACTATCATCTGGCACCGCTCCACCGCCTGACCGAAGAGGGCCATCTGCTGGACGAGAGAGAGAGAGAGAGAGAGATGATTGGCCCAGATCCTTCCACCTTCTGAGGCGTGAGGGAATGTATTGATGCCCTAGTGGAAGAAATTGATGCCAAGCTCAGCCGTGTGCGGGCGTTCTAACACGACGACACACACACGTATGCACACATCGCCCACTTATACACACACACACACACACAGACGTACACATATATTGTCCTGACACTCAAACAGCAATTGGCTATTTTTTAGTTTGACTATTGTTTTGTTTATTGCTAAGTGCTCTCTCTCTCTCTCTCTCTCTCTCTCTCTCTCTCTCTCTCTCTCTCTCTCTCTCTCTCTCTCTCTCTCTCTCTCTCTCTCTCTCTCTCTCTCTCCACATCCCACAGACCCACAGAATGTTCCCCCACAGAATATCTTACACCACAGGCACACCCACCACAGCCACTCCCATTACACAAAGTACACACACACACACACACACTCTCTCTCTCTCTTCTATATTACAATGTTGTGATTAAATGTTGACAGTAAATAAGACAAAACCATTACTTAATTTTTTCACATACGCTTTTTTAAGAAATGACACTTCATTTTTTTTACATCAAATATAAAACAAATAATAATATAAAAATCAATACCTTTGTTTCGAGTGTCACAAGGGCACACACACACATATATACGGGCGCGCGCGCGCACACACACACACACACACACACACACACACACACACACACACACACACACACACACACACACACACACACACACACACACACACACACACACACACACACACACACCATCTCATGTACACACACACACACACACAGAAGACAGACAGACAGAGAGACTATTTCTAATATATTCACCTAATATTTGCTTCTACACTGCCAGTTATTACACAAAATGAGATACACATACATGACTAACTTTGTATATACATATGTTAAAACTATTTATTACTCACACACACACACACACACGCCTGCCTGACTGTGCAGTAAATATGTGTTGCTCAAGAACCTTACATACATACATACAAGTCCTTTTGAAAACTCCCAATAAACTGATGTTGATACAAACTGATAAACTGATTTAATTAACATTGTTCCGTCAGACATCGCTTGCAGGCTTCTGTTCTTGCTCAATTTACATTTATATTTATATTTTATCGCCTCGTTCACCCATAACCACTGATAAGCTAATAGATATAATATGGAATAGGTGTTATGTCACTATCTATACATCTATCTATCACTTGAATTGCTCTGAGAGTAATTTAATAGACAAGAAGTGATTATTTTTGGCTTTGAATTTAAACAGCAGACGGTCCATCTATCTATCCCTTGAATTTGCTGGCCAAGAAGTGATTATTTTTGTCATTAATCCTTGAATTTAATCAGTGGACGGCTTTGTCTTGTCTTGTGGATTCTGCCGAGACAAGAATAATGTTTTTGTTATATTCTACGCATAACATCAGTGAGCTCACTGTTCTATCTGTTATAATAATAATAACAACACATAGTCATAGCAAAATAATAACAATAATAATGGTGATATAAATACGGAAATAATAAACACACACATACACACAAGTACGTACACACATTTTCTACACAATAATTATTATGTTATCGTCTGATTTTCTCGTTAATCGCGACCTTTTTTTATACTCACTATGTATAGTTGTTTTAACGCTCTCACTCTAAGCCTTTTTTTCCCTTTAAATTCCCTCCTTTATCAACACTTAATTTCCCTCAGTAAGCCTTTTTTTCCCTTTAAATTCTCTCTTTTATCAACACTTAATTTCCCTCAGTAAGCCTTTTTTTCCCTTTAAATTCTCTTTTTATCAACACTTAATTTCCCTCAGTAAGCCTTTTTTTCCCTTTAAATTCCCTCCCTTATGAACACTTAATTTCCTTAAACTATTCTGACCCGTAACTCTGAATTGCATAAAATATTGAATCAGTTGTCTATAGTCTGCCTTTAGTGCTTTGAGAGAGAGAGAGAGAGAGAGAGAGAGAGAGAGAGAGAGAGAGAGAGAGAGAGAGAGAGAGAGTGAATGGAAGCCGTTTTATATAGTACTTGCTTTTGTATTCTTGTAGATGTATAGTGAATAATTAATAATGTTTCCTTTTGCATATTCTTCTCTATTGTAGATGATGAATAAAATGGTTCTATTTGATTTGGTTCTATTTTTCATTTAATTAATATTGTGTTCTCTCTCTGTCTGTCTCTCCATCCCTCTCTCTCTCTTCTCATCTCTCTCTCTCTTCTCTTCTGTCTCTCTCATTCTCATTATAAAACGTATGTAAGAAAAGTTTGAATAATAAGTGTTATTAGACAAGATCTTACATCATTTCTATAAGATTTCAGATACAATAATTCATACGGATAATAATAATAATAATAATAATGATACACCTACCAATCCATCCGTCTGTCCGTCTCCTGTTAGTCATTCATTAACTCATTCATACACAAAGAAATTTCAACTCCCAATAATACCCAAAAAATATACCCATATATTAAGGTTAATTTCCCTTCTATAATGTAATGAAAAGCTTAGTTATATACATTAAAAAATAAATAAAAATTGTAATCAAATTCTAGAAAGTAACTCCCAAAACATAAAGGTTAATTTCCCTTCAATAATGTTATGAAAAAATTTAAGTTATATATAAAATAAATGAATAAATAAAATAAAATAAAATTAGCAAGTATATTACAAAGTCACTGAAAGAAACTTAACCTTTGACCTCTCTTCCTTAACCTTACAGTTTGGGGGAAGGTCAAATGTTAGGTCATGTGGGGGGAGGTAAGGGAAGGGAATTGTGAGGGAAATAATAATTGTTTAATGATAGAAACAGTTCTTCAAATTTATTCAACCAGTGTGTGTGTGTGTGTGTGTGTGTGTGTGTGTATGTAATAGTGATACTGTGCTTCCATTATTACTACTATTACAATCACCACTACTACTACTACTACTACTGTACTATCACACATCACCACCATCAACATCATTAATTAGAATATATAATTAAGTTTAATCACCATTTTGAAAGCTCATCTCCAACCAATAGCAAATAGAGTTATTAATAGAACACCAATACTAATACATACTAGGAAATACCTCTCTCTCTCTCTCTCTTTGATTGAGCTATTCATTAAATAACAAACACATTTTTACGCTCTCTCTCTCTCCACCCCTACAACCATAACATAACATAACCTCACATTACTTCAAGGTCACAGAGGTCAGTGAGTGACCCATAGCCGCCAGGAACTTCTCAAGGTCCCTAGGCATCAACCCCAGAGTAGATGCATTACACATCGGATGGAAGTAGATGAAGGAGACGGATGACGGATCAATGGCGGATGATTCTATGAGGAAGGTGACGAGGTGATCCGAGGAGTCGTTAGCTAAGGTGAGAGGAGAGACGGATCCTTGCTGGACTCGGAGTGTGTCGAGGAGAACGGACTCATCAGTGAAACGTAAATCCTTTGTTCCGAGCTGCTTGGCGATTGTCTTGAGGTCAACCTAGGAGGAGGAGGATAGAGGAGGAGGAGGAGGAGGAGGAGGATGGGTAAGGAGGGAGGGAGGGAGGGAGGGAGAAGAGGAGGAAGAAGAAATAAGACAAAATTAAAATACATATTATATTACCTACATACACACACATAATTACACACACACACATACACATACACACACATAGACAGATAAATAGATGTATATTAACCATAACAATACATTATTATTATCATTATCTATAAGTAACACAGAGACAATTAATAAATAACACAAAGGCGATTTATACACACACACACACACACACACCACTTGATTTGATCTTCACAAAAAAGTAGACATAATAAAGAATATGAAATACGGGAGTCCAATTGGAAAGAGTGATCATATATTACTAGAATTCCGGCTGGAGGAAGAGGAGGTGTGTGTGTATAAGTGGGCGATGTGTGCATACGTGTGTGTGTCGTCGTGTTAGAACGCCCGCACACGGCTGAGCTTGGCATCAATTTCTTCCACTAGGGCATCAATACGTTCCCTCGCGCCTCAGAAGGTGGAAGGATCTGGGCCAATCATCTTGATGAGCGCTGGAACCTCAGTGGAAGAATAAGTGAACCTGGAGAAGAGAGAAAATGAATTAGTACATATAAATAAGGGAATTACAAAGAAATATAGATAGATAGATACAGAGAGAGAGTGAGAGAGAAGGTGGGAGTGAAGGAAAGCAAGAGAGAAATAGATAGAGAGAAGGGAAGGGGAGAGTGAAGAAAAGCAAGAGAGAGAGAGAGGAGAGAGAATAACATAGAGAGAAGGAAAGCAAGATACAGAGAGAGACAGTAAGGTGTGTGTGTGTGTATGTGAGGTAGATACACACCTACACAGAGCAGAGCAGCCATGGTCCTCCACAGTAGTTCCTCGGGTGGATGTGTACTGAAGTATTGTAGTATTGCCAAGGTGAGATCAGGTGCCACGTCATCAAACACTACTGTCTTCACCTCCTTTGTACCAAGGTTGTACATTATGGCTGAACCGTACTCTTGGCACTGAGGGGGAAGAGAAGGAAAGGGTGTTATGTTAGGTTAAGTATATAATAGGGGAAGAAATATTGTTGGTTTATGTATATAATGTCAGTTTATGTAAAATAATGGGAATAAGGTTTCACTTAAGTTCAGTTTAGGAAAAATAAACACACACACCGTCACCACACAGCACCAGCGGCTGGATAAGATCGTGAAGCGGATTTGCAGGACTGTACTGGACCCACCACACACCACCTATCACAATACTAACACCAATTGTTTGACTACTCTCATGTTAAAAATAAAAAGTCTTCCACTCCTCAATTTTGGAATTAAGTAATCTTTTAATGTGTATTTTCAGCCTTTGGCTGCCTGTACTAATTACCTTGCTTTAATAAACTGTTAATTATTATTTTTTATTATTACACACACACACACACACACACACACACACACACACACACACCTTAGGGTTGGAGCTGAGGAGTGCGTTGACGGCAATCTTTGTAGTGACTCTGATGTTGCTTGTAGTAGAGTTAGCGTCTTGCCACTCTGAGATGTACAACAACCACTCTGATGGACTCACGTGCTCAAACATATTGCAGAACTGTGGAAGAGGAAAGGATGGAGTTAGGGAGTGAAGGAGTGTAGATAGGAATGTTCAATGCTGAGCTCAGTATGTGTATGTAAAAGAAGTGTGTGTTATTAAAATGAGTATTAAGTTTATAATCAGAATTACATCACCACTTTTTTTTTATAAATAAAACCTCATTTTAAAAGAAAATATAATAAAGACATTCACTATAAAACATGTCTATCAATACATCCTTCCTATTTGTATCCTATCAACAACAAGAATACCATAACTAGTAACTTATCAACAGAAACAATAGCATTATAACTACTTACCTTACATATCTAACCTAAACACTCAATAGTAAATAATGTAAGGGAAGAAAAGAAAGAAAAAGAAAAGAGAAAAGAGAAAAGAAAACCAGGAAAGGAAAGAAGGTAAGGTAAGGCAAGGTCCAGTAAGGTAAGGTAAGGAAAGGGAAAGAAAAAAAAGGAAAGGAAAGGAAAAGAAAAGAAAGGAAAGGAAAAGAAAGGAAAGGAAAGGAAAGGAAAGGAAAGGAAAGGAAAGGAAAGGAAAGGAAAAGAAAAGAAAGGAAAGGAAAGAAAAAGAAAAGAAAGAAAAGGAAAGGAAAAAGAAAGGAAGAAAAAAGAAAGGAAGGGAAAAGAAAAGAAATGGAAAGATAAAGTAAGGTCTGGTATCGTATGGTAAGGAAAGGGAAGGAGAAGAGAAGATTAAGTAAATAAGGTAAAGTAATTTAAGAAAAGAAAAGAAAAGGAAAGGAAAGAGAAGGGGAAGGGAAGCCAGGTAAGAGAGAACTTAATCATTCGAGGCATTACTATAAAAATTCTAAAAAACCTACACCAAATAACAAGCGAGGCAAGTCCATCTGTGCCTCCATATACCTACTGGTGCCAACGGTTAATTATATAGAAAAAAGAAAAAAAAAAGGTAAGGTAAGATCCAGTCTGTTAAGGTAAGGTAAGGTCTGGTACGGTAAGAAAAGAAAAGAAAGGTACAGTAAGGTTAGGTAATCTCCAGTACTTACAAACAGGGCCAAAGCTTCTTGTCAGAAATTCCACTTTATTTGCATAATTCATAACAGTGTGATCCCTCCTGTCTTGGTGAAGGAGTAGAATCACATCATCCTTCAGTGCAGCTGCAGCCATCATCCGCACCAGGTGGACACACGCTTCATCCGCCACTGAACCATCGTGGAAAATCCCTCCGAGAAGGCTGCTAAAATTCTCCCCCAAAGCCCATGAACCTTCGTCGTCGAGTACGTACGCACGAAGGTCCTCGAGGTGAGCCTGTTCCTCTGGGTTGAGTAAGGAACCACAGACACCCACGAGGCACTCAAACTCCTCTCCTGCCTGCAAGGAAGGAAGGAATGAGTGGTGGTGGTGGTGGTGGTGATAAAACTGATAGGCGAGTTAAGGAAGAGGAAAGAGATAAAGAGTAGGGAAGGAAAGACAGTAGGAAGTAATAAAATGCATATAAGGAAGAAAGATTAGTAATAGTAGTAGTAATAGTATTGATAGTGGTAGAACTGATAGGAGAGTTAGGGAAGAGGATAGAGAGGAAATAAGGAGAAAAAAGGGAAGGAAAGAAAGAGAAAAAAGAACGGATGGAAAAAAATATGGATTAATAAAAAGTGTAAGAGAGAAAGTAGAAAAAAGTAATAGTAGAGAAAAGGAAGAAAAGGAAAGGAAGGAAAGGAAATATGGATTAATTAAAACTATAGGAAAGGAAGAAGGAAAGATTAATAGTAGTAGTAGTGGTGGTGGTGGTGGTGGTGGTGGTGGTGGTGGTGGTGGTGGTGGTGTGGTGGTAAACATTTGATAAAGAAGAATTGGAGTGGAGGAAAGAAAGAGAGAAGAGATTAATTACAAGTTTAGGAGAGGAAGGAGGAAAGATTATTAGTGAAGGTGGTGGAGGAGGAAGATGTGATAAGTGATGAAGGAAAGAGAGAGAAAAAAAGTAGAGAGAGAAGAGGAAAATAAATGTTTGTGTTGCAATACTTACTTGTACCCACAAAAAAAAAAAAAAACAAACTTACAGTAATTATAAAATAGTATTAGCCTCATCTAACCAGTGGGCACTAACAGGAGGGGGGAGGGGGACAGAGAGAGTAGGGGGGGCGGGGCAGACACATAAAAGGGGGTGGGGGCAGGAGGGTATTAATCAAGCAAGTACCCACTTTGAATGCAGCAGCAGCAGCAGCCGTGAAAATGATAGGCACTTGACACTTAGCTGGAGGTAGGCCTAAACGATACATGGTAGGGGGGAGGGGGGAAAAACAAGGAAAACACAAGGAAAATTAAAAAACTTGGGAAAATTATGCAAGGAAAGAGGAAAAATAAGGTTAAAAATGGAAGGTAAAATAATGTTTAGCAATGCAAGGAATAAGGAAAAATAAGATTAGAAATACAAGGAAAAATAAGGTTAGAAATACAGGGAAAAATAAGGTTAGAAATACAGGGAAAAATAAGGTTAGAAATACAGGGAAAAATAAGGTTAGAAATACAGGGAAAAATAAGGTTAGAAATACAGGGAAAAATAAGGTTAGAAATACAGGGAAAAATAAGGTTAGAAATACAGGGAAAAATAAGGTTAGAAATACAGGGAAAAATAAGGTTAGAAATACAGGGAAAAATAAGGTTAGAAATACAGGGAAAAATAAGGTTAGAAATACAGGGAAAAATAAGGTTAGAAATACAGGGAAAAATAAGGTTAGAAATACAGGGAAAAATAAGGTTAGAAATACAGGGAAAAATAAGGTTAGAAATACAGGGAAAAATAAGGTTAGAAATACAGGGAAAAATAAGGTTAGAAATACAGGGAAAAATAAGGTTAGAAATACAGGGAAAAATAAGGTTAGAAATACAGGGAAAAATAAGGTTAGAAATACAGGGAAAAATAAGGTTAGAAATACAGGGAAAAATAAGGTTAGAAATACAGGGAAAAATAAGGTTAGAAATACAGGGAAAAATAAGGTTAGAAATACAGGGAAAAATAAGATTAGAAATACAGGGAAAAATAAGATTAGAAATACAGGGAAAAATAGATTAGAAATACAAGGAAAAATAAGATTGCAAGGAAAATGCAAAAATAAGGTTAAAATTACAGGGAAAATGGTAATATAAATGATAAAATGCAAGGAAATAAGGTTAATAAAATGTATGATTAGAGGTTGATAAAAAGGTTACCGTAAATAGAATTCATAAATAAAATAAAATAAATAAATAAATCTGAAACAATGAAAGGTGTATCATTATCATCATTATTACTGTTATTCTTAATACTTATAGTCAAGGTTAAGTTAGGTTAGGTTACTCACAGGCTTGAAGTTTGGCATCTGTTTAAACTTGGTACAAACAACAAAGAAAACTGGAAAGAAGTTTGCAGACTCATTGGGCGACTTTTCCGCATCCTCACACCTGGAAAACCATGGAACAGTGTGTGCGTATATGCGTGTGTGTGCATATATGTGTGCATGTATACGTGTATGCCTGTGTATGTATGTGTGTGTGTAAGCATTTTTCATTCTATTATTATTATCATCACAATTTTTTCAGAAACACATAACATTCTATTTTTTTTTCTCTCTCTCACTCTCTCTCTCTCTCTCTCTCTCTCCTCTCCCTCACCGGCACACCCTAACCATCCATTTAGCCTCCAGGAACCATTGCAGAACGTGCCGTAAGATGTGTTCCTGCACAGTGTAATGCACACAAACCTCCTCCTCCTCCTCCTCCTCCTTACCTCCTGCACAAACTCTTCACTCTGGTCGGAGATGAATTTCCTTACCACGTCCTCCTTCCTTCCTTCCTTCCTCCTGCTCCTTCCCTCCTACATAAATTCAGATCCAAGTACAGTGTCCCTTCCTCCTCCTCCTCCTTCTTCTTCCTCCACCTCCTTCCCTCCTCCTCCTTCCTTGCCTTCTTCCCTCCTACACAAATTCACACCCAAGTATTTGCTCTCTTCCTCTCCCATTCCCTTCCTTCCTCCTCCTCCTCTTCCTTACCTCCTGCACAAACTCTTCACTCTGGTCTGAGATGAATTTCCTTGGTGGTCCTTGCCTAAACCCGGCTGTCTGCAGGGCTGAGGTCAGGTCAGGTCAGATATAGTGGTGTCACGCAGAGGTACAGACACCGTGTACTTAGTAAACATGTCTATGATGACGGCTACAAAGGCGTTACCCCGACCCGATGACATGAACTGACCTACCATGTCTACACTCACCACCTGGGGAAATAGGTCACTAAAGGGTGTGGAAAACTAGGTCAGTAAGGAAGGTGGGGAAAATTAGGTCAGTAAGGAGGAAAAATAGGTCACTAAAGAGAGGAAAAATAGGTCACTAAGGGAAATATGTCACTAAGGGTAATTAGGTCACTAAGGGGAATAGGTTACCAAGGAAAACTAGGTCACTAAGGGAAAATAGGTCACTAGAGGGAGGAAAATAGGTCACTAGAGGGAGGAAAATAGGTCACTAAAGGGAGGGTTGAGGTTTGTAAAGGGTATAGGTAAATTTTTTTAGAGGGAAGATAATGTCAAGATGTATTATATAAACCAGATATAATACAACAAAATAAAATATAATATAAATACAATATGTTAAACTGATACTATTTATAAACAAAGATGATGAATTTAACAGTGTGTGTGTGTAATGGGTGTGTGTAATGGGTGTAATGTGTGTGTGTGTGTGTGTGTGTGTGTGTGTGTGTGTGTGTGTGTGTTTGTGTGTGTGTGTGTGTGTGTGTGTGTGTGTGTGTAACTGCTACGTAACACTCACCTCCCAAGGCTCGGTGACTTGCACAAATCTATGGTTGGGATGATTTAGTTTGCTGACTCACACGCTTTGCATTGAACAATCTGTAACAATACAATCATAACAATAACATTAATATTACTTTTATACATAATCTTTAACAATACAATTAAACAAAGAAAAACAAAGAGAACAAAGGAATCACACACCATGAAGAAAAGCAAAATTAATAATCTTTTCACACACAGAACACAAGGAACTTTATATATTCTCAGCACAAAGAGGTGGAAACATAATTATAATTGAAAGAAAGTCAAATATTAACATTATAATTCACACACAGAACACAAGGAACTTTATAAATTCTCAGCACAAGGAGGAGGAAACATAATTATAATTGAGATAGTAAAAGATAGTAAGATATTAACATCACAGAAAGTCAACTAAAAATAATGACGTATTTATATTCTCAGCCCAAGGAGGAAATATAATTATAATTGAAAGATAGTAAGATATTAACATTATAAATCCATTGAAAGTAGCATCACAGAAAGTCAATTCAAAATATTTAAAAGTACTTATAGCCTCTGTCCTAAAAAGAAGCAAAACTAAGGATATGAAAACATTAATACTGTGTTGTGTTGTGTTATGCATTGAACTTAACCTAACTTAACTTAACCAAAACCTAACTTCCCTTACCATGGCCACCACATCCTCCACCCTAATGGTCCAGTAGTAGTTCTCTGAGAGTCTCTTCAGTGTCTTGGTGCGGCCTGGGCAGGCAGGACGTAAGGCTCACTCTATCACACACACACACACACACCTATAAGCAACAATAATAGTGTTCATAATAATATACATTCTTATAAACATTTGACCTTTTAATCAATAAGTGTTGAAGATATGTAACAAAGATTGAACCTGAGTTAGAAGGAAGAAACATTGGAAAGATTTGGTTTGTTATTCTTGGAGGAGAAAACCCATCCTACTACATCCTTCCCTCTCTTCCCTTCCTCCTACCACATCCTTCCCTCTCTTCC
>JAPQNM010000370.1:2500-15000 GCA_029783475.1 Metacarcinus magister
AAAAAAAAGCGACGGATCTACCAAAACAACCTAAGAACAAAGATGAATTGGTTTAAATCGACCACATACTTCTTAAGAACACATGTATCACCACAAAGACTGACTCACTAACTCATCCAAGTGTCCGCGCCCTGCCACTGCCACGGGAACTCAGGGGGAGGCAAACACTGCAATACTAAGAAATCCCATGGCAGTTCCATTATCTGGGTAAGTGACCGGCCGCTGGAATATATCGTGGATGGGACGGGGCGAGGGGTTGCAGGAGGGGAGCCTTGGTTCTGCCAGAGGTAATTTCATGGCTTGCAGCTTGTATAACTGGCTAAAGCAAATAGTGGCATTATTGGTTTACCTGCAAGTGCGTGGGGAAGGTGGTGGGTGGGCGTAATGGGCAATGTGTGGCGTCTGTGGCCTTGGGGTGGGCAGCAGGTTTGTCTTGGTTGTGGAGGTGTAATGCACAGTGGCTTCATACCCTGGTGTGGGGCGTATACTGACCTCTTTACATATCACTATAACTTGATAGTGAATGAATTACAATTTCATGCCAATCTAATGCCTCGAGAACATTCATAATTCATGTACATAATTCTACAATAAAAAAGTGGAATAGTTATGTTCTTTGATGGCCAATACGTTCTTACGATTTGGCTCAAAGGCAAAACAAAATAATTATCGATGACCTTCTATCAGAAAATAGTAAAAACAATATGACCCACTATGCAAAGTTGCTCAAGTTGCAGCTCCAGTAATACAAATTTAATTACATTCACTATGTTCCCGTTCATAAACACTGAAATATGTAAACAATTGAGTAATTAAACGCAGGCAACCTCTCAATGATTTCGCAACCTTCCTCCTTCCTGCCGGCAATCTACAAATGAGACTACTTGTTCGTGACCTTCAATGAATTCCCGCCACACACTCCCCCGCCACACCTGCAATTAGTCGCCAGATGAAGACTACCTCGCATCACGTGGGGTCTTCCCTTACCTCGTATCACGTGGGGTCTTCCCTTACCTCGCATCACATGGGGGTCTTCCCTTACCTCGTCTCCCGCCAAGCTCTAAATTAGGGCCACAATATCGGAGGTAACGCCTCTTCAAGGCCGACACAAGGCCATTAACAAGCCGCATAAATACAAAGATTAGCGAGGGAGTCAGGCCGCCCGAGGCACCATCGTGTGGCTACTGTTCGCTGTGTCTTGGAGGAAATCGCTGCAGGACGCCATGAAAATCGTTAGGTAGAAAAAAATAGGAAAAAAAAAAAAAATTGATATACTAATTGATTCTTTTATAATGAAAACTAAAATAAAAAAAAATTCTATGAGTAAGCATATTTTTACGAATAGTTTCACAATCACAAAGCTAAAATGAAGAAGCATTAACGTTTATTAGGCGAGTTCAAGGTTTCAAGTGTGTAGAGGGTGACTAGTGATGCCGTGCAGTGTTCATGAGTGTGGTGGTGAGATTGTGACCTTGGAGAGTTTGACACACTTGGGTAGCGTGCCTTCAAACAATGGTGAGTTTCGCCACGAAGGACTCACGTGACTCATGATGATGTTATGGACTCGTACCACATTGCCAGTACCTCTGCGGAAGACATAATGTTCTCGGACGCAGATGAAGAATCTATATAATGCCTTGGACACCTTTCTTACTATACGGTGACGTTGCAAAGGTATTGATCGCGAGACGGAATAGACGAATCAACGCCTTGGGTTATAAGTGCCTTCACATAATCATTATAACATTAACGAAATGACCATATGTCAAATTCACGATTATTGCGGTTGAGTAATGCTTGTTATCTGTATAATCCATAAACTACTACTGCTATACAGAAAATTGTCCCGTTTCACGAAAATCGATCAGATTTATTGGTTTGTGCCAGCAGGAGACAACCCTGAATAGAGGAGATAAGGAGCCCCAGCATAGTTTGTGGCTGCTTGAAGTTGATAAATTCTACTGCGAGTTACTCAGTATGAGAGAAATGCTTACCTCTAGGAACCCTCAGGGGCAGCAGCAAGAGATGCACGGAGCGACACAGTCTTCAGTGTACGAGTGCGACTCCTAAGTTGCCGTCCTGAAACTGATGAATATTATTGTTAGTAATGTTACGATGAATGTCAAGGAATTAGACTAATTAAGCTTCCATCTGTTTTCAAAGTAATTCATGACTGTAACTCTGCAGTGACTGACATTCAAGAAACTACCTTCACGTGAATAACTTCCTCTCCTTTAACAGTCTCCTTTATTATTCATTTTATTAAACTCACTCATGGATTTCTTAAAAATAAGCTTCTTGAATTTATTACTTATTCCATCTGTAAATATTTCTCACTTATTTTTTGGCACAAGTTTGTCTTTATTCATATTTACTTTCTTACTCCCACTTTCTGTGTCAACAACGAAACGGTTGATAATAGATAGCATCTCACCACATCCATCACTGTCATGTTACACACACACACACTCTCTCTCTCTCTCTCTCTCTCTCTCTCTCTCTCTCTCTCTCTCTCTCTCTCTCTCTCTCTCTCTCTCTCTCTCTCTCTCTCTCTCTCTCTCTCTCTCTCTCTCTCTCTCTCGCTGGTTTAGTGTCAATGTCACTCGACGCTGTTTGTTTCACGTCATCATAAGAAGGTAAAGAATGTGAGGCGAAGGTTGAAAAACACGTTGAGGGCGCAAAATGTCAAGATTCAAGTGTAGGAAGTATCGAGGGTGAGAAAGGTCGACACGAGGGAAGCTTCAAGAGAGTGAAGAAACAAGAGCGAGAAGGGGACGGAGAGCAAGAAAAATATATGTCCAGCAAGACAGTGGATTCTTATGTCACTTTTTCGTTTGAAGTGACAACTCCTTTCACTATGTATAAGCACAGTGTACAAGTGATTTGAAGTAGGAATAAACAAATTAATAATGAATGAATATAAGCTAAACCTCTTGCCAGTCTAGTATGTGAGGAGGATCATCTTTTTTTTCCCCAGATAGAAAGTCGAGTTGAGTGTTTCAGAGAAAATGTTAAAATCTAAAGGATAAAGAGTAATAATTTAGCAGTTCATATTGATGGTGGTGGTGGTGGTGATGATGATGATGATGATGTCAGTGGTGCGTGTGCTTGTTGGTGGAAGCAATGGTGATGACACTGCTGTTGTTGTTGTTGTTATAGTTGTGATGGTGGTAGTGGTGATCAGTGACGGTGGAAGTGGCAAATAGTGCTAGTAGAGGGTTTTCTCAGAAACATACACGTTTGTCAGCATTTAACACACACACACACACACACACACACACACACACACACACACACATACACACACACACACACGCACACACACACATACACACATACACAAGTCCCTTCCCTCACAGCAATGCTACAGTCGAGGCGTTTCAGCATATGTTTCTTAGACTCAAAAATACAGGCAAACAAAACAAACAAACTTTCAACGTGCTTTGTTCCCCGACTCTCGCCCGGTATTTACAACCCTCAAGTTCCCTCGGTTTACCTACACCTTGGGAGACACATTAATCCTGCAAACTGTGACCCGCCGCTGTTGTGTGAGCTCAGAATTAAGAGTATCGTTCAGGAACATTTTATTTTATGCTTCGTCGTTATTAAGCTGAAGTATTAAGGTACAAGATGCAAAGAGATTGTATTCCACGCCAACAAAGCCTTAGTGTGTCAATGACTTTCTTCTTGGCTTCAATTACTGATTTTATTATGCTACGTAAATGATTATTATGATAAGTGTTCCCTTGAGGTGCCATACGAAGGAAAAAACAACAACTTTGAAGTCATGTTATTATTATCGCTTTTATTTGATTATAAAGTTATTACACGATTTCTATCTTAACTGGATGTCGGAGGAAAACCCAAACCTGACTAACGAGGGAAGGAGGACAGCAACGCACTCTGGGAAGCCAACCTAACTCTACCAAACTAATGCGGAACAAGACGTGTAAGGACAGGACGGTCGACATCAGTGAAATGCTTGGTGCACCTAAGGCCCTTTCCCCTGAGATGTGAGGGAACGCGATGCTCCCTCGGTGATGAAAGATGAGAAAAATCCCTTGCACTCATGAAAGGCCAAGATCAATTACAATCTTCCGGATCAAGTACTCGCTGGTTGAGCTCTTTGTGCCGCCTTGAGAAATCTGCGGCATAGTCTTCCGTGGATAATACAATTTTCCGGAACACTGATGCCGTAAATTAACAATAAATACGATAATACGAGAACGAAGCTGCTGTGAAAGGAGGAAAATCTCTTAATGCTCTCCTTCCCTGTGCTGCTCTTAAAATTCCTCTCATGGAGCGACAGTCCCGCCCCAAGAGCTGCGGTCCAGACACAAAGGGGCGGATGTGCGGGGCGACGATTTTTAGTCCGCCGCGCCGAGGGTTTGGCGGCCACCTAATCGAAACAAAATTTATGTACAAAACCGACCGCGACCTGGAGAGTTAATATCGTATATCGTGGCGGCGGCAGCTGAGTGGCCGAGGAGGGGCGGGGAGTGATGCTGGAGGCCTCTTATGGGGTGTGAGGGGTGGGTGGGGTGAGGGGAAGGGAGCAGCAGGATTGTGGGCCTCGAGAGGTTCCTTATATGTTCCTCACTAGACTCGTTAGGGAGACACCAGGACGACGAGGCACATAACCTTCTTATCTGGAGCAAATTTACTTTCAAACACAAGCTATTAATGTCAAACTTTTGCCAGCAATTTCGTATTTATCAAGTTCTATCGACAATTTACTGATATTACGCCGATGTAGATGATAGAAGTTATACACAAACTGGCGTAGCTTCACAGTATTGTACACCTTCCGAACAGGACAGTCCAACCCGCTACAGTTTATACTCCTAATCAATAGACAACGACAGTACTACGGTAATTTAGGCTAAAGGAGTTACGGGTCTGCTGAATTAACTAGGAGAAGAAGAAAAAAGACCAGGATTTTTTTACAGCTTGGTGCCTCCCTTCTTCCTCGCCTTCAATGCTAAGTTTAAGGCGCGGCACTAACTAGAGCCAAGCGTGTTTGTCTCACCTGTAATGCTAAAAGTCGAGGAACTGGGACGCGATGCTTTACGTTTGATGTTCACTCCACCCTTATAATTTTGGACACACAGTTATCCTCGCCTCTCTCTCTCTCTCTCTCTCTAGAAAAGTAGTTCCCTAGAGATGTTCGTCCAAATGAAGATACATAATTAAGTTCGTTTTGGGTTCCAGGAATGTAGGTTTCTCGTGTAACGCTGGTTTTGGGAATGTTTCCTTTCAATCATTTTTTATTTTATTTTTTTTATCTAATGTAGTCATGCAGTTATTTTATGGGTTTATTTATACTTGACATAGATAGATTAATAGATAGATAGATAGATAGAAATAGAGAGAAAAATATAGATAAATGATGTATTGACGTAAGGTGTCGAGTATAGCCCCGAGTCACCTTACCGCCTCAAGGGTTGATAAGTTCATTTTAATACCTGACGACCTTTCTCCTGACACGAGTCGTTGGGAATCAATCACATAACTCTCCTCCTACGGTTCTCACGTCCTCAATGACCGAGGCAACTGTAATATCCAGACATCTTTTACAGTAGCCCGATAGCGGAGGGATAGTTTGGCTGTTTCACTCCATCGTCCATCCCTCTGCACCTCACACTGGCCGCCTCATCCCTGCACCCACACAACCCGGCTATTGTTGTGCACATATATTGTTTTTCTCAAAGTAAAACTGGAAGCACACCCTTTCAGTGCTATCACGCGCTACGTCGTATGTAAGCATTTCAATATTTTACACAGGAATCCATTTGCAAGGTTCATATTTTTCCGAAACTAACAAAGAAACAATTGAATTGCTCTCTAGAAAAGGCTTCGGTCTCTCCTCTGGCAGGCGTTGGCAGGGGCAGTGGACCTTACCTTCACGACAAGCGTCCAGCGTCCCCCACAACAATCATATCTAATAATTCATGGAAAGCTTTCTAAAGACCTTGAGTTAGCAGCTATAGTTATACACGTCATTGATCTGTTCTCTCCAACACCGGGTATTGATCTCAAGACTACAAATGCCCCAAAACTGCACACGTTACCAGTTTAAATGTTTGAGGAACGTAAGAAATGTTTGATTGTTTTCAGATACGTTTGGCTCGTCACTGGCCACGCGGATCAGCTGCAAACGACAGCAAATAATCACTCAAGTTAATGGATTTGAAATGTTTCGTTACTTTTCTGTTATTGAATAATGAATTTCTAAATGTGTGATGTCAGGGAAAAACCAAACCTCACTATCGGAGCAAAACCTTACACTTCTTTCTTATGAGTACCTCGTGCCGTCCAGGTGCACTTCCGTATTCTTTATTTATATATTCGTGTCGACTATAGTGAAAGCCTTACTCATAAAAGGAAAATACAAGATTAAACCTCGGCTGTGTCTGTGTTTTTTGGTTACAGCAAGCCATCCATTAGCATGCGGCTTGACGTGAACTGGATACAGTCCCACAAGCGAGGCCTCGATGCAACAACATACACACACAACACATGACACCGCTAAGCACACTCTCATATATACAGCTTACCAGCACACTGCCGGACAAAACATTACACAGAAAATAAAAAGGCTTAGCGTGTTTGTCCTTTGTCGTTGTGGTGAACGACACAACCATTACAGGAGAACATTCGCTCAGACACCACCGTCCTGTCTCAACACTGGCGGTGGCAGTTTTAGTTTCTTAGTGACGGGGAAGCACCGAAAGATAACCTTCAACATAAGCAGACAGAATCTGTTGCGACTTTGTTTTGATTTTTATTTCAACATTACATTTCTCAGCTTTGAAAATATGCTTATTTTAGGAAGGAATAAGTCATCCTGCAATCTCACCCTTGACTTTATTTCCTTTTAGATCGTTCCATCGCAAACCCCCGCTTCTTGCACTCAGACTCTCATTGAAGCTGATGTTTCACGCCTGCACCAATCTTCACACACTCCTCTAATCCATCTCATCCCCTTTCAGCAAGATCAATTCACGCCGAAGTCACCTTTAAGTGAGCTGGCATCTTGGTCAATCCTAAACTCTATCGTGTTACACAAGAGAAAGACCACACTGTCAAGTGGCTGTCTTCTCTGATTAGCAACTTAGCCAAGAGGGGATTTCAGACTCTCAGGGTACGCGTTACTGCCCCGCCAGACCCACTCACGCCTGTCCGTAAGCCACCAATTAACTACTTGATCAGCATCTTAGAGAGTCTCCCAGTCCCGTACTTAGACGTCTTTTACACACCAAATTGGCCACACTAAGTATACAGTCTGACTTACTCACACATACACAAGTGTTGGGAATTGTTCTTGTGGTCAGCGAGTGATCTATGACATTTTTTAAACATATAATAAAAAGAAATACACAGCTATAAAAAACACTAAGAATTCAGCTTTTTTAAAAAAATATATTTTATCATGATTTGATAAGCATAACAAAAGGAAAAAAAGGAAGGAAGAAAAGGCGGCTGGAACATCACAGGCTTACGAAAAAATGAATAAATTTACCCAGAGCAGGAAGGGTCGAGCTGCCTGCCTGCCTGCCTGCCTGCATGTGCTTGGGAAGCTTCACCATCACTTTGAGTAGACAGTAAAAATCAACACCCATGATAACATTACTAACGCTGGGCTCGGCCACGGACACACGCTCGTTTGTTTGCGTGTTTGAAAATACGACCATGATGCAGGTGTGACTTAGCAAGGACTGTGAGCTGGGGCTTGCTGGCAGTGGTCTGTTTTCATGGACACTGCCAACATGAACAATATTTTGGAAGGGAAAACTTATGACGGGATGAGAGGCTGAGTCTGTGAGGATCTGTGTATTGTGGTTATCTTTCATCACCTGAACATGGAGTGTGAGTGAAGTGAGTGAAGTGAGTGAAGTGAGGTACTCCAGGTTTTCCTTCTATGAATATACATTCGTATGTTTGGTTTCGAAAGCAGCATTCTGTGATATAAGTATTTACACTGGACTATACGAGTCATTCAAAGTGAGGGGAAATATTATTACTATCATTATTATTATTATCATCATTATTATTATTATCATCATCATCATTACTACCATTACCATTATTATTGTTATTATAATATTTTGATGGCTGTACCACCAGTGCAAAACAAGACAAGCCGCCTTAGCCACGAGAGCGTCCCTTGCCGCTCTCCCACACACCCTTCCTACCTTTATTCTCCCTTTACACACTGAATAAAACTCCCGCGGCTATCAAAACACCATTATTCTTCACTTTCTCCCACGCAGGGATAAAGTTTAATTCCTGCACACACCTTAAATCAACAAGAGGGGCCAGCCACTCTTCATCCGAGGCGCAGGCACGAGCTTCAGGGGCTACTAATACCTCATCTCATAAACTAATTACATTACCTTCATCCACTACTTCCATCTCCTCCTCTCATACTGCATAGCTATCTACCCCTCAGCAAATTAAATAGAAGCCACAATATATCAATTTACACCAATATCGATCTGTCCATCAAACATCCCACTAACATGTTTCATAGTTGAATGACCAATAGTTCTCTTGCCTTCATTCCTGTCTGCCTCCCGCCCGCTTCCCTTACAAGCGAATGATTACTGTCACCCACGCGAGGGGAGGTGATGGGCCACGGGAACGAGAGTGAATAATGCATGATGGGACTGCCACCAATGACTGACTCAAGTTAATGACGCTCCAGTTGGTGGGAACGTTAGCTATACTTTGATGTAGTGTGTGTGTGTGTGTGTGGTGTGTGTGTGTGTGTGTGTGTGTGTGTGTGTGAGGGACATGTACATTTTCTTTTTTTAATTATGTATGATTGCTTTTTTTGAGTTCTACATTTTCCTCGTTACGTATTTCATATGACATGGCTTTAGAAAATTTGAAAAAAATGAAATATATATATAAAAAAAAAACCAGTTACAGAGATCATGATGCAAAACAAAATATTTATCATTAATCTCTCTCTCTCTCTCTCTCTCTCTCTCTCTCTCTCTCTCTCTCTCTCCTCTCCTCTCTCTCTCTCTCTCTCTCTCTCTCTCTCTCTCTCTCTCTCTCTCTCTCTCGTCTCTCTCTCTCTCTCTCTCTCTCTCTCTCTCTCTCTCTCTCTCTCTCTCTCTCTCTCTCTCTCTCTCTCTCTCTCTCTCTCTCTCTCTCTCTCTCTCTCTCTCTCTCTCTCTCTCTCTCTCTCTCTCTCTCTCTCTCTCTCTCCTCTCTCTCTCTCTCTCTCTCTCTCTCTCTCTCTCTCTCTCCCTCGCCTGGCTCTGTAATTAAGCCTACGATACTCTCAGCCACCTTTATTAAATCTCGTGCCATCTTACCATCCCTGCTTTTCCTTTTATTACAGATTCTCTCCTATTCCTCCTCCTTACTCCTCTCCCTCCTCCCTCATTCCTTCTTCTATCAAGTGGGTTCCTTCTGCCTCCCCTCCTGTGCTCTTCCTTCATAACCTCCCTCCTTCCCTCCAATCCTTCGCTGGTCTCCCCTCATATTCCCAGTCTTGTTTGCTAAATTGCCCCCATGAAATCCGGCCCAGCCTCGGTAATCTCTCCTTATTACTGCGAAATCCCCTCTTCTCTCTACCTTTCCCCCTCACACCCCCCCAAACGTTTCCTCCTCCTTTCATTTCTCCCTTCCATCTCCCCCCTCTTCTATTGCTCTAGCTCTTGTTCTTGTTCTCTCTCTCTCTCTCTCTCTCTCTCTCTCTCTCTCTCTCTCTCTCTCTCTCTCTCTCTCTCTCTCTCTCTCTCTCTCTCTCTCTCTCTCTCTCTCTCTCTCTCTCTCTCTCTCTCTTACGTGGCAGTGGTATACTACTGTGTGTGTGTGTGTGTGTGTGTGTGTGTGTGAACAAAATCGAAGAGGAAAAAAAATCCAAAATTTGCCGAAGTAGCAAAAGTGACCAAAATAATCCCATAGGTTGAGATCAATTCTACACATCCACGAGGGTCTGTAAGATGGTTAAACGTTTTGTAAGGCATAGTTATGAACTGCTTTGAGCTGTAACAGTCATTACAAGAATATTCGTGGAAGTTAAGAGTATATGTGTTCCTTACGGGGTAACGGGTCCTGTGTAGGAGTATACGTGGGTTACTGATAGCTCTTGATGGAGCTTGACACTGCAATAAAAGTACTGCATTACATTTTTTTAATGAAAATAAATCACTTCCATAGCCATTGGCACCGGTGACAGTCAATAGTGAAAAAATTTGATCGGCCGGTCATGACCGAACAAGCGGTGGGAGTTGAGTTGTTTTCTGCCTCTATATAGATACCTAATTCTAGTGAGCCTTACGTGGATTTATGTAACACGTATATATTATGTATCCTATGTATGGATGGGTGAGCAAGTAATACGAGTAGCAATATAGCAAAGCACCATGTATGTATGCGTGTTACAGGGTTATTTCATGGATTATCTTCCCTCTTTCATGACATGTGTACACAGCAGTGGGCGGCGTGGTGTGTGGTGTGTGGCCTCGTTAAGTCGTCCTTGTGTTGGGTGGAGCAGGTGGTGTGTTAATGAGGGTAAACACCACCACCACCACCTGTTGAGACCCACGCTGCCAACCACAACAATCTTGACACCCTTGAAATATCCTGACAAATAGTTTATAGTTTCGTGAAGATTGTATGTTTTTTCTTCAGGGATTTTATTATATAAGAACATAAGGGAAGGGTTGGTAGGTGGGGGAGTGTGGTGGTGAGAAGTGAGGAAATGTAATAAGTAAAGGGCCTTATGAACTCTTTGACTCTTTGATGATTGGTAAGTAGGCAATGTGTGTGTGTGTGTGTGTGTGTGTGTGTGTGTGTGTGTGTGTGTGTGTGTGTGTGTGTGTGTGTGTGTGTGTGTGTGTGTGTGTGTGTGTGTGTGTGTGTGTTTTGAATGATACAAAAGGGCCAATTGAAGTACCATTCGGACACATATATATGCTATCCGAAAACAATATTTCACTTCCACCCCAACCTGCGCTCTTTCCTTAATTACCAACACCTCACAAACAAAATTCCAATTAAATCCAGACGGAAGAAAAAAAAAGAAAACAAAAAATAAACACATACATCAAGACGGGGAGCAGGAAATACCCCAGTGAGAGAAAGAGAAAGAAAGAGAAGGAGAAAGAGAAAGAAAGAGAAGGAGAAAGAGAGAAAAAAAAAAAAACTTTCTGAAGGAACTGATGGGGAAGCAAGACATGGCTTTAGGAACGTTATTATCTCAAATATGGAACCGAGGGATGTTTTGTAAGGACGGGACGCGGATTACTGAAAGGCGGTATTAGAAATCAAATTACGTCGGTCTGTCTGTCTGTCTGTCTCGCGTCTCAGTCTTTTTCTTTCTCTCCGTTCAGGCCTGTCACCCTCTCCCCTTTACTACAGCCTTGCAACATTTTATCGTAGCTCGACAATGAGTGAGGGCGAGTGATTGTTAACTAATAGAACACATTTTCGTAGTGAATTGTGAACATTTGGCTCCGTAGACATTGTCCTATTTAGAGGTTAGCTGCATCAACTTTTTCAATTTAGCACTATAAATTAATGTGTGTGTGTGTATGTGTGTGTGCAAGCGTAAATACACAGCCATACACACGCCAATAATACAGACATGCAGAAAGAAAGACAGACATCACACAAAATCAAACAAGATACACAACGATAGATAAAACCTTCCGTTGAGTGACTTGAATCAAGCTACACTCAAGATAAGGTCACAGGATCGAGGAGCACCAGCACACGCCACTCAGCATCACTTAGGTTGCCGGGAGCTGCACCACAACCAGCAACAAGCATCATTATCAAGGCAACATTCCTATTTCACTTCAAGTATTCAAGTAGACACCCTCAGCGGAATTAGGATCGAGGATGACCTAAATTGAACCTAAACATATATTCTATAAGGTCTCTAGTCCATGCCAAACACAAGCGCCCTCTCCAGTCTCGCTACAATGTGGGAGAAGGGGTTGAAGCTTCTACAAATTGAAGTAAAAGTAATTGAAATTGAAATTGAAACCGTAGGGTAGAAGGGTTACAATCTGACTGAGAGTGACTGTGAATTAATTTGGTGAATATTTCATCATTAGAAGAGACTTTCAGCAGCATATTCGAGTCGGGAATAAGAAAAGGGACTCCGTTAATGATAAGCTCCTAAGTACTTCCGCTTCTTCTGGCGGTAATTAAGAAAGTCCATTAGCCGTCTTGCCTTCCTCCGGTGGGAAGGCTTAGGAGGGAATCCACATCATCCATAATAACTTGCCTGCAGAGTGAGGGGAGAAGGACACCAGCTTGAGGTTTCTATACCACTCAAAGATCTGTGAGTCTCTTAAGAGCTACCGATGCTACACTACCGAGTCAATCACTAAATAACGTTTCGCCCATTCACTTTCCGCCAACCAATCCATCTCCAGCGGTAGTAATGCTGCCATATAGTCATGTTTACAAGTGAATAACAAGCCACTCCGCTGGATGACTTTATGGCGGAAGTTACTATGGTTATGCGA
>JAPQNM010000370.1:17500-27500 GCA_029783475.1 Metacarcinus magister
AGAGGTAATTCAATCTGTCTTCCTCTCCCTAACACCTCCAAGGACCAGGATGAGGGGCGCCGCGCCGTCTCTTATGCATTATACATCTAAGGAAGTCGCTCATGCAAATCAATATACATACAGTGGCACCCCCATATGTGCCTTTCAACACACACACACACACACACACACACACACACACACACACACACACACACGCACACGCACACGCACACACACAGACACACACAATGACATTTTTTACACAGTCGATACCATTTATGTACACACACTCGTCGGCCGTATTGTAGCTCCAATATATGTACACATAAGCCGTCTCCGTACACACACCCTATGTACACAAACTCACGCCTCTACACGGCCACACTCACTCCTCGCTGCGCCCCGAAAAGCCACTAAACTGTGTGAGTGAGAAGAAAAAAAAATATATATATGAAAGAAATGTACGTACGTGGCAGTCGTCTCTTTTTCCGGTTGCCATAAATTTGTGGGAAAAAAATGACTCGGGCACCACTAGAGCGAACACAGCAGATGTAGGTGGTGCGCCGCCCCCCCTCTTCCGCCCCCCTTCTGCCCCCTTCCCTCTCGCTGACGAACAAATAAGTGAGGTTTTTTTCTTCTCTCTTCTGACGACCAAGATTTAAAATATAAAAGAGTAACAGGAAATTTTCTCTCCACCTCCAAACCAATAACATGTAAGATATGAGGACAAAAATGACTCCATAGAAAAATTAAAATAAAAAGGTGAAAAAAAAAAAATTAAATAAATAAATAAATAAATAAATAAAAAAAAAAAAAATAAATAAATAAATCTTCTTAGTTCTATGTCAGTGTACTATTTAATAAAAAAAAGAAATTTTGACAGAAGCAAAATTTTCTTATTCATAAGCCAACACGACGTAAATTAAAATAAATAAATAAATAAATAAAAATTAGGAATAGGCGCATAACCAACTATATGAAATCATAAGTTAGGCCTATAAATTCTTCTTAAGTTTTGACTCTCTAACTTCTTTACTGTTCCTTAAGATAATAAAATTCCTTTCCGTATGACACACAATGCCATCCAATCAGGATTACGCGTATCAGCGGTTCTAAGGATATGATTGGCTGGTTCCCTCCGGCAAGTCTGATCCATCCCGGCCTAGAAGGGAGGAGGAGGAACACATAGGAACACATAGGAAGAACAAACAACAACAGGCCTGCTGGCCCTTACGAGGCTGTTTGTGAGACTACCCTATCTACTCTAGAGTGAAGGATACAGGATAGTAAGGGTAAAGGCTTCTCTCCCCAGCCATGGCTGGCAGGGAAAGGAAGGCCAACCAAGACCAGACTGTCACTACTGTCACTACCACTACTGCTACCACTACTTCCTGGCAAGCGATGTCAGGCCACTAGCGACGTCTTTTGAATCGACATTTCGTAAGTTAGGTACATCAGGATGAACTTACTCAAAGTTTGCTACGTTAACGGATAGTATTTTAGTTGTGGATTGGCTTCTAAATATTTGTCAAGTCTATTTTTGAACGTAGTAATTGTTTTACTGTCGACGACATTGGCGGGCAGGGAGTTCCAAACGTTAACGATCCGATTGAAAAATAAGTGCTTGGCTTTGTTTGATGTGAATCTTTTACCAGTAATCTTAAAAGAATGATGTCTTCTTGTTATATTTGATCAATCAAAAGTAATGTAATCTTCTGTATTGATATTATCGAATCCTTTGATTATCTTGAACATTTCAATGAAATCCCCTCGCATCCTTCGTTTCGGTGGTAATGGCAGGTTAAACATAACTTATTGCCAGTATTAACCCTTACACTGCCGAGGTCTTTTCTAAGTGTTCGATTTATAGATTTAAAAAAAAATTATGATTTTATTCAAATTTTTCTTATTAATGATAAAAATAAATATTAATGATAAAAATAAATATTAATGATAAAAATAAATAATAATGATAAAAATAAATAATAATGATAAAAATAAATATTAATGATAGAAATAAATATTAATGATAAAAATAAATATTAATGATAAAAATAAATATCAATGATAAAAATAAATATCAATGATAAAAATAAATATCAATGATAAAACTAAATATTAATGATAAAACTAAATATTAATGATAAAAATAAATATTAATGATACAAAATAAATATTAATGATAAAAATAAATATTAATGATAAAAATAAATATTAATGATAAAAATAAATATTAATGATAAAAATAAATATTGATGATAAAAATAAATATTGATGATAAAAATAAATATTGATGATAAAAATAAATATGATGATAAAAATAAATAATGATGATAAAAATAAATAATGATGATAAAAATAAATATTAATGATAAAAATAAATATTGATGATAAAAATAAATATTGATGATAAAAATAAATAATGATGATAAAAATAAATATTAATGATAAAAATAAATATTAATGATAAAAATAAATATTAATGATAAAAATAAATATTAATGATAAAAATAAATATTAATGATAAAAATAAATATTAATGATAAAAATAAATATTAATGATAAAAATAAATATTAATGATAAAAATAAATATTAATGATAAAAATAATATTAATGATAAAAATAAATATAATGATAAAAATAAATATTAATGATAAAAATAAATATAATGATAAAAATAAATATTATGATAAAAATAATATTAATGATAAAAATAAATATTAATGATAAAAATAAATATTAATGATAAAAATAAATATTAATGATAAAAATAAATATTAATGATAAAAATAAATATTAATGATAAAAATAAATATTAATGATAAAAATAAATATTAATGATAAAAATAAATATTAATGATAAAATAAATATTAATGATAAAAATAAATATTAATGATAAAAATAAATATTAATGATAAAATAAATATAATGATAAAAATAAATATAATGATAAAAATAATATTAATGATAAAAATAAATATTAATGATAAAAATAAATATTAATGATAAAAATAAATATTAATGATAAAAATAAATATTAATGATAAAAATAAATATTAATGATAAAAATAAATATTAATGATAAAATAAATATTAATGATAAAAATATATATTAATGATAAAAATATATATTAATGATAAAAATAAATATTAATGATAAAAATAAATATTAATGATAAAAATAAATATTAATGATAAAAATAAATATTAATGATAAAAATAAATATTAATGATAAAAATAAATATTAATGATAAAAATAAATATTAATGATAAAAATAAATATTAATGATAAAAATAAATATTAATGATAAAAATAAATATTAATGATAAAAATAAATATTAATGATAAAAATAAATATTAATGATAAAATAAATATTAATGATAAAAATAAATATTAATGATAAAAATAAATATTAATGATAAAAATAAATATTAATGATAAAAATAAATATTAATGATAAAAATAAATATTAATGATAAAAATAAATATTAATGATAAAAATAAATATTAATGATAAAAATAAATATTAATGATAAAAATAAATATTAATGATAAAAATAAATATTAATGATAAAAATAAATATTAATGATAAAAATAAATATTAATGATAAAAATAAATATTATGATAAAAATAATATTAATGATAAAAATAAATATTAATGATAAAAATAAATATTAATGATAAAAATAATATTAATGATAAAAATAAATATTAATGATAAAAATAAATATTAATGATAAAAATAAATATTAATGATAAAAATAAATATTAATGATAAAAATAAATATTAATGATAAAAATAATATTAATGATAAAAATAAATATTAATGATAAAAATAAATATTATGATAAAAATAAATATTAATGATAAAAATAAATATTAATGATAAAAATAAATATTAATGATAAAAATAAATATTAATGATAAAAATAATATTAATGATAAAAATAAATATTAATGATAAAAATAAATATTAATGATAAAAATAAATATTAATGATAAAAATATATATTAATGATAAAAATAAATATTAATGATAAAAATAAATATTAATGATAAAAATAAATATTAATGATAAAAATAAATATTAATGATAAAAATAAATATTAATGATAAAAATAAATATTAATGATAAAAATAAATATTAATGATAAAAATAAATATTAATGATAAAAATAAATATAATGATAAAAATAAATATTAATGATAAAAATAATATTAATGATAAAAATAAATATTAATGATAAAAAAATATTAATGATAAAAATAAATATTAATGATAAAAATAAATATTAATGATGAAAAATAAATATTAATGATAAAAATAAATATTAATGATAAAAATAAATATTAATGATAAAAATAAATATAATGATAAAAATAATATTAATGATAAAAATAAATATTAATGATAAAAATAAATATTAATGATAAAAATAAATATAATGATAAAAATAAATATTAATGATAAAAATAAATATTAATGATAAAAATAAATATTAATGATAAAAATAAATATTAATGATAAAAATAATATTAATGATAAAAATAAATATTAATGATAAAAATAAATATTAATGATAAAAATATATATTAATGATAAAAATAAATATTAATGATAAAAATAAATATTAATGATAAAAATAAATATTAATGATAAAAATAAATATTAATGATAAAAATAAATATTAATGATAAAAATAAATATTAATGATAAAAATAAATATTAATGATAAAAATAAATATTAATGATAAAAATATATATTAATGATAAAAATAAATATTAATGATAAAAATAAATATTAATGATAAAAATAAATATTAATGATAAAAATAAATATTAATGATAAAAATAAATATTAATGATAAAAATATATATTAATGATAAAAATAAATATAATGATAAAAATAAATATTAATGATAAAAATAAATATTAATGATAAAAATAAATATTAATGATAAAAATAAATATTAATGATAAAAATAAATATTAATGATAAAAATATATATTAATGATAAAAATATATATTAATGATAAAAAATAAATATTAATGATAAAAATAAATATTAATGATAAAAATATATATTAATGATAAAAATATATATTAATGATAAAAAATAAATATTAATGATAAAAATAAATATTAATGATAAAAATAAATATTAATGATAAAAATATATATTAATGATAAAAATAAATATTAATGATAAAAATATATATTAATGATAAAAATATATATTAATGATAAAAATAAATATTAATGATAAAAATAAATATTAATGATAAAAATAAATATAATGATAAAAATATATATTAATGATAAAAATATATATTAATGATAAAAATATATATTAATGATAAAAATATATATTAATGATAAAAATATATATTAATGATAAAAATAAATATTAATGATTAAAATAAATATTAATGATAAAAATATATATTAATGATAAAAATATATATTAATGATAAAAATATATATTAATGATAAAAAATAAATATTAATGATAAAAATAAATATTAATGATAAAAATAAATATTAATGATAAAAATATATATTAATGATAAAAATAAATATTAATGATAAAAATAATATTAATGATAAAAATAATATAAATGATAAAAATAAATATTAATGATAAAAATAAATAATAATGATAAAAAGAAATATTAATGATAAAAATAAATATTAATGATAAAAATAAATATTAATGATAAAAATAAATATTAATGATAAAAATAAATATTAATGATAAAAAGAAATGATAATGATGAAAAGAAATAATAATGATAAAAATAAATTATGATAAAAATTAATATTAATGATGAAAAGAAATATTAATGATAGAAGGAAATATTAATGATAAAAAGAAATATTAATGATAAAAATATATATTAATGATAAAAATATATATTAATGATAAAAATATATATTAATGATAAAAATATATATTAATGATAAAAAATAAATTTTAATGATAAAAATATATATTAATGATAAAAATATATATTAATGATAAAAATAAATATTAATGATAAAAATAAATATTAATGATAAAAATATATATTAATGATAAAAATATATATTAATGATAAAAATAAATATTAATGATAAAAATATATATTAATGATAAAAATATATATTAATGATAAAAATATATATTAATGATAAAAAATAAATATTAATGATAAAAATAAATATTAATGATAAAAATATATATTAATGATAAAAATATATATTAATGATAAAAATAAATATTAATGATAAAAATAAATATTAATGATAAAAATAAATATTAATGATAAAAATAATATTAATGATAAAAATAAATATTAATGATAAAAATAAATATTAATGATAAAAATAAATATTAATGATAAAAATAAATATTAATGATAAAAATAAATATTAATGATAAAAATAAATATTAATGATAAAAATATATATTAATGATAAAAATAAATATTAATGATAAAAATAAATATTAATGATAAAAATAAATATTGGCGCTAATTGGTCCACTGAAGACTATTTAAGAAGGAAGACACAGAGGAGGAGGAGGAGGAGGAGGAGGAGGAGGAGAGGAGGAGGAGGAGGGGGAGGGGGAGGAGGGGGAGAATATTATGATTTTGCTGTAGGAGTTTGGAGAGAGGGAGAGAGAGAGAGAGAGAGAGAGAGAGAGAGAGAGAGAGAGAGAGAGAGAGAGAGAGAGAGAGAGAGAGAGGAGAGAGAGAGAGAGAGAGAGAGAGAGAGAGAGAGAGAGAGAGAGAGAGCGCGATGAGATAGAGAGATAAATAGAGAGAATAAATAGTTTTAGGCGTATCACACATGCGTATATAGTGTTTAATATTATAGTAATGATGAAACTGAGTCCAGATTCGTGTTCAGTTTGACTGAAAACCTTTAGGTACAAATTTTCATGAAATTCTGAGGTGTGGAAATTTTTCACGAAATTTTCAAGGGTGTCACCTAGATTTTTTTCATGAAATCATGTTTTTGAAAATAACTCGAAAAGTATGAGGTTTACGTAAAAAACATACGTAATAGTAAATATAGAGCAGGAGACGCCCGTTCCTTTGAGCTTTACTAGAATGTAATTGGAATGTAAGTAATGGAGATATTGATATATTTGTATTTTACACGAAACTTCTACTTAATTACATTTTTCTCCTAAACCAAAAGAGTAATTTACAAACGGATGACACCATCAGATAGAACTTGTCAAGCTGAACAACTTTGTTTCTATACATCTTTGTTGTAGGACTAATACTTTACTTGTAAAATGACTAAACTATTTTGGACTCAAATTCTGGTGGAAATCTTCGGGCCAAAAATTTCACGAATCCATTTTCATCACAAATCCACGAAAACTTATATTGAAGTTAAAGGTTTTGAAATTAATAATAATACATGTTAAGGAAGTGTTGCTGTTGGAGTAAATAAATATTAATAATTATAATAATAAATATTAATGATAAGAATAAATATTAATAATGAAAATATATATTAATAATTATAATAAAAAATATTAATGATAAGAATAAATATTAATAATAAAAATAAATATTAATGATAAAAATAAATATTAATGATAAAAATAAATATTAATGATAAAAATAAATATTAATGATAAAAATAAATATTAATGATAAAAATAAATATTAATGATAAAAATAAATATTAATGATAAAAATAAATATTAATGATAAAAATAAATATTAATGATAAAAATAAATATTAATGATAAAAATAAATATCAATGATTAAAATAAATATTAATGATAAAAATAAATATTAATGATAAAAATAAATATTAATGATATAAATAAATATTAATGATAAAAATAAATATTAATGATAAAAGGAAGGAGGAGTTGAGAGGGTAAAGGACGCTTGGTTAGGCCTTCAGGGAGAGAGAAGTCAAAAGGTAAAATTTATATATATCCTTTACAGAACCTAGGCTGAACACGAGGAACATGTACGCCATTTAAGGAATGAAACGAAACTTTGCAGAGAAAAATAAACAGTAAACCCAAAGAAATGAAATCAATCAATAAAAAAAAGGTAGAAATACATACAACTTATCATAATAACAACAACAACAACAACAAAAATCCACAGGTATATAATGATTAACGAACACAACAAAAAAGTATGAACATAAATAACTTACGTGTTAAAAATATACAACAAGGAAGAAATAAACCGTTTTTTTCCTCTTCTTCTTTCACCAAACACAAAATAAAGTCACCAAGAAAAAATACACTAAAATTCAGGGTAAGTAAGTAAGTAAAAAGACGAGACTAGCGAGGTGGGAGACTGAGGAAATTCTTCACAACTTCATACAAGTCTTATCAGCGGTGGTAATTTGCATACACTTTACATAATGCCGTAATAAATGCGGCCTCAGAGCACACGAAACGACATAAATATTGTATGGGGGGCGAGGGTGAGGGAAAGGGGGAAAAGGGGGAAGGGGAGAAAAGGAGGGCGGGGGTGTCCGGAAGACGTATTGGAGTTCAACATTTCTAGTACAATTTTTTTCCCTTTTTCCTTGGGAGAAGCGCGGCACGAGTTACATCCTGGGTCGGTACCGTTTCCCTTGCAACTCTCATTCTGTTTGTTTGTCTGTCTGTTTGTATGTCTCTGCTTGTCTGTATGTCTTTGTCTTTTAGTCTATCTGAATCACTGTCTGTTCGTTTGTTTCTGTGCCTGTTTTTCTATCTGGATCTGTCTGTCTGTCTGTCTGTCTATCTATCTATCTATCTATCTACCTCTCCATCTATCAATTTCTTTCATCAAACAGGAAGCTCGTTTCCTTCCGCCTTGTACGCGTATCCCGCGTCTCGTCTTCAAAGGAACATTAAAAGATCCCTCACACACAAAAAAAAAAAGAAAAAAAAAGAAAAAGAAAAAAGAAAACCCATAAGAACACATTACGAAACTGATATGTATTATTCTTTTCATATTTATCGGCTGGTCCTCACATCACCATCAGGAAGCCAGGCGAACAAGCGTTACGGAGAATATTTACGACCAGGACAGAGGCGAGACAAAGATAGTATGGCGTGTGAGTCCAGTGTTTTCCCAGTCTTGGGCAAAACCACGTTCATCTGCTTTAAAAACCAATTGGGGTCATACTGATTAAACAAAGTGATAAATACAGTGTAATGTGTTTTTCATTGTATACCAAACACTTCTGATAAATAGAAAAACAAAATCTACGTCTGACTCAAGAGATAATAATGATTGTATCAATATTTGCAATAATGAAATGAAAGCTCTGAAGTAACTATCCTGAAAGCACTTCCTTATACGTACTTGTTCATCCTCAAGGATTCTGCGAAGCATTATGAAATAATATGTACTTAAGATGTACCCTCCACTGTTTCCCTTCCCTTCCTTTGTCCCGTCGTAAGGGATTGTGTCACCCTCAGACACACCGATTTATTATTTTTCTCTTCAATAGCAAAGTTCTTTCTGGGAAGAATCATTACCGTTTATGTGAAAGTCTTGTGCTCAGTTACAATACATCATGTTTCTCGATCCTGTTGTGGCAGCTGCGTTTGAGGAAACATGAATCATGATTTTAAACCGATAAAGATGAAATATAATGATTACATGTTCACCTAGTTAAAAAGATACAACTTTCACTTGAATTTTCCATTTTTGTGTTTTATGAGTTATAATAAACATAAAGCGTTGTTCTTCACTGCACTATGAATATATATATATATATATATATATATATATATATATATATATATATATATATATATATATATATATATATATACATATATAAGAGAGAGAGAGAGAGAGAGAGAGAGAGAGAGAGGAGAGAGAGAGAGAGAGAGAGAGAGAGAGAGAGAGGAGAGAGAGAGAGAGAGAGAGAGAGAGAGAGAGAGAGAGAGAGAGAGAGAGAGAGAGAGAGAGAGAGAGAGAGAGAGAGAGAGAGAGAGAGAGAGAGGAGAGAGAGAGAGAGAGAGAGAGAGAGAGAGAGA
>JAPQNM010000370.1:32500-47500 GCA_029783475.1 Metacarcinus magister
TGGGAGTGGCGGAGGGAGGGCAGGAGGAGTAGGAAGAGAAGGAGGAGGAGGAGGAGGAAGAAGAAGAGGAGGAGGAGGAGGAGGAGAAGGAGGAGGAGGAGGAGGAGAAGGAGGAGGAGGAGGAGGAGGAGGAGGAGGAGGAGGAGGAGGAGGAGGAGGAGGAGGAGGAGAAGGAATGAATGCGTGGTACATGTAGGAGGAGAAGCAAAGTGAACTGAGATTTAAATAAGAAATGGTGGGAAAGAGGAAGGACAGAGCTGTGTGTGTGTGAGAAAAAAATTATTTATGTATATATATATATATATATATATATATATATATATATATATATATATATATATATATATATATATAGAGAGAGAGAGAGAGAGAGAGAGAGAGCGAGAGAGAGAGAGAGAGAGAGGAGAGAGAGAGAGAGAGAGAGAGAGAGAGAGAGAGAGAGAGAGAGAGAGAGAGAGAGAGAGAGAGAGAGATGAGAGAGTGACGAGAGAGAGAGACAGAGAGAGAGAGAGAGACAGAGAGAGAGAGAGAGAGACAGAGAGAGAGAGAGAGAGAGAGAGAGAGAGAGTAGGAAGGGAAATTCAAGAGGGCGGGAGAGAAGTCTGATATTCATCACCTCTTATCATACCTTTTGTAGCTCTAGGTCTTCCCCTCTTTACCTGTCCTACCACCTACACCTGTTCAATCTTACCCTTACTTCAACTCCACCCTTACTAAACCATTCCACTCCCATCTCTCTCTCTCTCTCTCTCTCTCTCTCTCTCTCTCTCTCTCTCTCTCTCTCTCTCTCTCTCTCTCTCTCTCTCTCTCTCTCTCTCTCTCTCTCTCTCTCTCACACACACATTACTACTACTCCTTCCCTATAAGTAACCAATAACCTTTACTACTACTAATTGCCTTTCCCAATAACCTCTACACCTGCCTCTCTTCTCGTTCCACCTTTACCTATTACTTCCCTTCACCCAATTAAGCAAATACACCTGTCCCACTTACGTCCCTACTCACCTATTCGTAGCCACACCTGACTTAACAGTTCTGCAAAAGCCTCCACACTTCACTCTGCTTCCTTAGTTTACTTCATATGTATACTCAATGCTTCCCCTTCCCCCTTCCCCGCTTCCCCTACACCTCTTCCCCCTTCCCTCTTCCTTCTACCCCTTCCCTAACATAAGACACAGCTTCCAGACCACACTCGACTATTACATTCCTGGAACCTCTAATTTCACACACCTACTCCATCTACTGTTTTCACCACCAACAACCCAACCCAACCCTCCTTACCTTGCTACTACCTCGCCTCTACTACTTCTTTCCTCTCCATTATCTTCCATCTCTCTCATGTACACCACTGCTATCAACATCACCACCACCACCACCACCATCGTTACCTACAGCCCTACAACATTCCATAGCAGTGTTGCCAGATGTGTGTGTGTGTGTACCTCTTTTAAATGGGTGAGGCAGTCCTACAGTACGAGTTGAAACATTACTATTTTATCGAAACGAGGAAAAGGAAAAAGTGAGAGAGTAGTTGTAATAGTAATGATTGTAATAGTGGTACGTAGTATTTATGTTCGTTGTGGTGATGGTGGTAAGGATAGTGGTGGTAGTAGTGTAGGTGTGATTATGTCAATATTTGTATTAGTGGTATTGGCTATACTAATGGATGTAGCAACAGTCGCTCTGGTGGTAGTAGTAGTAGTAGTAGTAGTAGTAGTAGTAGTAGTAGTAGTAGTAGTAGTAGTAGTAGTAGTAGTAGTAGTAGTAGTAGTAGTAGTAGTAGTAGTAGTAGTAGTAGTAGTAGTAGTAGAAATAAAAGTAGTAGCACTGTCATTATTAACTGCATTTGCAACATCTTGTAACTTCGTAATTAAAGTTTGTAGCTCAAGTTACGGTAATGACAAACGGTAGAAGTGGACGCGAGTTTTTTTTTTGTTTTGTTTCAACGCAAGAAAAAAATATAACAAAAAAGAACACGAAACGCGAAGCAAACTGTGCTGCGCCTTCATGGATTCAGAGTAAATTTGAATCTACACAGAAATACGAAGCCATTTCACTATTTTTAATGCTAAAGTAAATTTTCAATCTTTCGATTCTTTTCACAGACAACTCGATTTGGACTTCTTTTCAAACGTCTCTTTACTGTTATCCTTGGAGAAAAAAAACAGGAAGAAGAAGAGGAGGAGGAGGAGGAGGAGGAGGAGGAGGAGGAGGAGGAGGAGGAGGAGGAGGAGGAGGAGAAGGAAACGGAATGTCGACGAAGCATCCCTTGAGAACAAGACTGTAGGGAGGAAGTGAGGAAGGACGAAAGAGGAAAGAAAAAGGAGGAAAGTAGGACTGGCTTTCTTAGCTGGAGCGGCGTGGAAGGCAACGGTTAAATCGACACATAAACAAGAATAAAAATTAAAACAAGAAAAAGAATGAGAAAAAGAGAAACACGAGTATAATAAATGGAAATAAACTCCAATAAAAAGTGAAATACTTAACCACAACAATACTACTGTAGGGGCCTAACGATGGCAATTAGTGTATAATAGTTACGCCTGACTAACCTTCCTTCACTTCACCTCATCCCTTCATACCATGTCTAACCCCACCTACCCAACCTCACGCCCTTTGCCTCATCCCTCACCTCTAAACCTTTCTTCTCAGGACGATAACGCACCTTACACCCACACACAGACACCTCCCACCACCTGCTTTACATCCAGCCTCATCTTCCCTGCCTCCCCAGCCTCCCTACTGCTTGCTGACACCCAAGTCTAGGAATGGAACAACCCAGGTCATTTGCATGTTGCAGAAGTTCCAAGGATTTACCGCGCGGATAAATTGCCCAGTTTACTCTGAATTGGATTACAGGAGGTGGCTGCGTCGTAATTATCTGAGATGTATTGTTATTGCACTGACTCCTTGCTTGGTAAAATAAGACGAGTTGTGTGCGTTTCCAAGCTGCTTGTAATAACGTTCTACCTGGACAATTACGCCATGAGAGTCGGTATACAAATGCTCGCACGTTGGGTCTGACCTGGAGATGAAGGAGGCACGTAAACTTACTTGAGAATCCAAGCTGCCGCGGCGGGACGGGAGGACACCTAAACCTGCGGAAGAGGATAGAACTGCAATGAGTCTTCTTCCGGAGAATGACTGATGAGGAAAGCTGTTGGCTAGTTGCTGCAAGAAGCTTAGTAGAAAACATAACACAAGGTGAATTTTGAATATAATAACATATGTGTGTGCATCATCACCAACAACATTACTACCATTCCTATCATGCAAATAAGAATGGTAAATCATAATTCCTATACACCAAAGAATGCAAGAAAGTATGCAATTCATAAAAAAAATATTAGCCAAGAATAATATATACTTTGAAGATTAAAAATTCAGCCTGTAAGAGAATAATAACAAAAACCTTACTTTCTCGTATATTGTAGATGTTTTAATACTGAGCTGCAATTAATTCTACCCTTGTATGCTAACCTGTGTAAGGTGTGCTTAGACTGTATGTTCTGCAACGCCATTTGGTTTGATGTCGAGAGAACGAGACTAAACGAGTGAAAAACAAAACAAAAACATTCTTCTCCATTTCGGGTTGGAGGTAATGATGGTGGTGGTGGTGATGATAGTAATAACAGTAATAGTAAATAGAAGAGAAAAAACAGACAACTACTACTACCACACATCATAGTCATCATCGTCAGTAGCAACAACAACAACAACAACAACAACAACAACAACAGCAACCGAACAATTCATACAAGCAAAAACAACAGCAGCAATAACTATTAGCGTTAATCAATGTCACTTGTCGTTCATAAGCTGTACACCGATATAAAAATAACCTTTTCCCTCGGCTGCCCTCACCCCTGCATTGACCTGCCGCCCCCTGTCCCCTGTCCCCTGCCCCTTGCCCCCTTGCCCCTTGCCCCTTGCCCCTTGCCCTCTTGCCCCTTGCCCCTTGCCCCTGTCCCCTGCCCCTTGCCCCCTGGGACCGGGTAGCACGATGACGACCCGCCGATGCAAGTAGTCACTAATCAAACTAATTAATAGAAAAAATAAACACACTCATAAACGAACGTGTCCATAGCTAGGCACCATTTTTTTCCCGCCATTTTACAGAGGTCGTGTCTCGTTGGAGTACTTCGTGTCATGAGAGTATCACATAAATATCAGGTAATTATTTTGAAATGCCATTCCCTTTAAAAGCTGCACACGATTCATTGCAATTACAGCCACGAGGGACGCGAGAGAGAGAGAGAGAGAGAGAGAGAGAGAGAGAGAGAGAGAGAGAGAGAGAGAGAGAGAGAGAGAGAGAGAGAGAGAGAGAGAGAGAGAGAGAGTTTCTATTTAACACACACACACACACACACACACACACACACACATCATCATTACAAACTCATATTATCCCAGCATTTCTTTCTTCGCCGCATAGAACAAAGCAAGAAAGAAAACATACGATGGTAGCGCAAATTTTTTTTTTTCTTTACCCACACATTACTTTTCTGCGGCTCAACACACTCTACGCTTTCTCTCTATATGTTCAGACAGAAAAGAGAGAAAGAGATTTACGAGTTCAAGTATAAAATAATGAGTGCAGATGTTGAGGAAACCCTTTGCACGCACAACTACGAGTATGTTCCCGGGGCTGTGAGGGACAAATGTAACGGGGAGGGTGAGGGAGGGAGGGAGGGAGGTGCTACTGACTGCCACTACGACCAACACAATGATTCAAGTATTGATGACGAACATTCCTCAGAGGGTGAGATGTATTTTTGTACTTTGTGGAACACTACTCGGATGTGGTATTGTATTTTAACATTTAATCACACACACACACACACACACACACACACACACACACACACACACACACACACACACACACACACACACACACACACACACACACTCACACACAAACACACACACACACACACACACACATGCTATAAGGTGGAGCGTCCCTGGTGTCAGATAAGGTAACGCCCCACATATATATAGGCACCATCATTTGAGGGTGCACCACTGGGACACCATACATACAGTAGTGCTCCAAAAATATGGCACCAAAAACTGCTATATATTACCAGAAAATATATGGCACAGAGTTGAGATTATTACCGTAACCGTCCCACGGCACCACGAGACTGCCAATCAACGGTATTTCAGGTGATTATGTTAGATTACCGTCACAACAATGTCCAAACGACGTGCACGGCGTGTTGACGACCAGTGTTCCAAAGAGAGTGAGCTAAGTTACTGTCCCAGCAAGTCAGTCCTGGATATAAATGAATCAAACCTTACTTCACTGTTGGTATCAGGCCATATCATCAATAACTACAAAATAAGTTAACTAACTTTGACAACATAAATGTAACATTAAATTTGATTGAAGATTCATATCGGTTTATCTATAATACGAACCAAACTTCTTATTTATAGTCTATGCAATCTTACGTAGCGTGACTGTGGCTTGTATTAAACACAATGTATATAAACATATACATATTATATATATATATACTTACATAAATACATATTGGATATTGTCAAGATATAAAACCTGTGACATCGTGAAGCCGTCCTCATCTCCCCTAATCAGCTAAGGTGTCTTGTAGGCTTCACTTGATTGGGTCTGTTCCCTCTCTATCCTAGACCCTTCTTGCCACCGAGGGAAGGTTGGATTAAAGGATCGACGGTCCTACAGCAGTGCACTAATTTAGGTGTGTTGCGCCCAGTTAACAAATCACTATATATGACGTGTGTGTGTGTGTGTGTGTGTATGTGAGATATATATATATATATATATATATATAGAGAGAGAGAGAGAGAGAGAGAGAGAGAAAGAGAGAGAAAATCACACACACCTTCCTTCCTCTCTATAGTTCCCCTCATTTGCCTTACATGAACATCAATTTTTCCTTTTAGTCTCAAACTGTTCCTTTCCAGACCTCCATCAACGTCCCCTTATTCTCCTCCTTGCTACCAACACTCCCTCACCTCCCTTGTTTATACTCTGTTACCTGCTATACTAATTCTGAATACCTTAATTACCGCTGAAGGTAACTAGATAATGCTCAGAATAATTCATGGGTTTCCTTCTACCTCTAATTGTTGCCGTACGCTCACCTTGTCCCATAAATAAGCAAGGCAAACATCGATAAGGTATGATTTCTAAGACACTTTCCTGTTAAGTAAAGGGAAGGTGGAGAGATATATCACAAGGTGTGCTTAGCTACGACTGTCATTCCCTTTATCTTGTCCCTTTACCCTTCGTGTGGAGAATGACTGCACAAGGCTGACTGTGGTAAAAATACACACACATTACACATACACACATACACACATTAACACACAAATACACAAACACACGTTCTCATCGAACAAACACATTTATAACACAAAGCCAGGAAAAAATTGAAGAATGACCCCCGAAAAAATAAAAAAAGCCAACACACACACACACACACACACACACACACACACACACACACACACACACACACACACAGGGAAAACCATCAGTCTTTCACGCCCTCCGAGAGAAAATCCACAAGATCCGGCCGACTCGACAACTGAAGCTAGTTAGGTCGACTCTCCCATGGTTTCCGAAGTCCGATCGACCTCAGGAGGCAATGATCGGGCGCCATTACGCTGCCTTCCCTCCCTCCATCTCCGCCTCTTTCTCTTAATAAGCCGAGGGGAGAAGGATGGCCAGGTTTGTTGCTGTCTGTAGGTTAACTTTTTTGTTCTCTCGGTTTTCTTCTTTTTCGTCTTATTCTCGTTTTATCGTTTACACACAGACTTTTAAAACCAAGCCACCCACCTCCCCTACACACACATATACTGATCACTACTTCAATTCCAAAATAACACGCTAGTAATGGCTCCAACGATATTTTTTGTTCACTTATTTCGAACTGATCAATTATAAAATAAAGAAAGAAACAAAAAATAGGTTACTGTTTTACTTTACCAGTGCTGGAAGTGGGTTAGAATTGTTTGCTTTAGTGATTAACCTTCCTGTGAGGGTGTTTGTTTTTATTTCTATTCACGAACGTAAGTGGAAGTGGTAGTGGATATATATGTTTTCTCTTATATTGGAAAAAAATGCAGGCAGCGAGGAAAGATGAATGGAAGTGAATACTCTTAGAAATGCTACCTCGAGGATATGTAGCATAACAAAACATCATCATTATTATCATTAACATTAAAGTTATCGTCATCATTATAATTATAGCTGATAGAATGCTAGAGTATTCATGTTTCTTCAAATTATACGTTTATCATCAAATATTAACATTTCCTTCCAAAGAGAAACGTGCATCTTTCAACTCTAAATGAAACCGATGGAGTGAAAAGCAGATCTATGCAAGTAAAAGAAAGCGAATGTATACATAATACGACGACAAAGAATATAAGCATTACATTACATCCTAACTCTTTGTTGTTCATCTTTTGCTACATTAGGTTATATATATACAATCTCCCCAGGCTTTTACGCTGTATTATGCATTCCCTGCGATTATACTTCATCTCTTTAAGTATGTCTCACTTATACAAAGTTTCTCTCCCCTCCTCTTATCTACCCTCCTTTTCCTCCTCTTCTCCCCTTTGTTGTCATCCTCTCACTCCCACTTTCCTTCTCGCTTCCTATCTCCTTCCTTTATCATCTCTTTACTATTTTCGGGAATAGGACCAACACCCAGGGGTCATTCGATAGGCAGTTCTCTCTGATCTCCTACGGGTCCTATCCTGAGTCCTAATTTCTCTATCCTGCCCCTTTGTCCTTCGTTTAAGCTCCTTTGGTCTCTGCTGTACTCCGCCCTCTACCCCGCCCCTGCTGCCCTTTTGTACATTAGTTCCAGCCTTCATTCCTCCATGTCACCTATATTTTTTTTGTTTTTTTGAGACCAGTGTTAAAATCTTGGAATGAATTAAGTTTGACATTCAGTATTAGCATCACACGACCTTCTTGTTTTCTCTACAAACATGTTTTCCATTTGCTTAGTAACGGATATTTGTAATTCCGTGACGTGACGAGCAGAGAAAGATTGATCGGTGAACGTACTAACAGCTACCTAACTATTCCTGTCAAACAACTTGCTACTATGAAAACTGGTGTCAAGAAAAGTGAGATTATTTTACACCTTTCCTGCCATGTATGTATATCAAACGTTTCGACAAGCAACATGCGATATGCCAACCCAAACACCTCAAGGGAAACGCAATGCTTTCAGGTAGGGAAGTATTTTGAGTTCACTTGTTGGTTTACTATTGAAGGAAATCAAAGGCGAAAACCATAAAAAGATGTGGAAGGTAACATTAAAAGCACAGCCGCTTCAAAGGTTTCTGAAAGCGGCTTAGAATGGCATCAACAGCTGCCTGTTGGAGCTGTTCAACACTAACGGTGAGGAACACATGCTTTTTATTTTCATCCCATGAGTGACTTACCTGATGCAGCCATCGCAGTGCAGGTGAAGGTGCTTAACGAACTAAAAAATGCACAACATGTTCTTTACACACCACATCGCACACCACACACACACACACACACACACACACACACACACACACACACACACACACACACACACACACACACACACACACACACACACACACACACACTGAACCATCTCCCAAGTATTCGTATGTAGCAATTTACGATACAACGGCAATGAAATAATACGTTGGTTAGCAATACCACGTATGTACCTGGAACCATTATCAAAGGAAGGGCAACCATTTCTTATCGTTACTCCCTCGACGCTTAGCTTCCCAATTACTGGTGCCAAGCTACCTAACGTACTAATGGTGTCAATTACGGGGCAAGGTGTAGCAGGTAGGTGTTTCTGTGCACCGTTTATCAATCCTCTTTACTTGCTATTGTTTCTCTGGCATGGATCTAATACTTCTCCGTTAATACACGCTGCACGTCATCCCAAAATTGTGTAGCATCCCTTTCTCAACCTGTTTATAGTCATGTGTTAGTATGTCTGTATGTCTATCGATTTCTTTCTCTCTCTTTCATACACACACACAGACACACGCACACTATTATTTTTCTCCTCCTCCTCTACCTCCTCCTCCCTTCAGCCATCCCCTTATCTCCCCTGACATCCCACCCTCCCCATCATTCATCTATCACACTCACTCATCGCCAGACCACCCCTATCACGCCCCTGCCATCCACATCATTACCACTAGTACTATCATTTCCTCATCCTTCCACCACTATCATTACCACCTTCACCACCACCACCACCACCACCTCCAGTACTACGTAATAATAATAATAATAATAGTAATGTATCTTTCTTCTCTTTCTTTCATCTATTTATTCATTTGTTAATTCATTTAATATTATTTTCATTTGTTTCGCTAATTTTTTTTCATCCACTTATTCAATAGTTGTACATTCATTATCATTACCGTTATCATTATTATCATTAGTACTACGTAACACCACCACCAACACCTCACTTACCCACCGAACCTTTGCATCAGTGGTTAGATAAGTACTCTTGACACAACTAATCACTTGGAAAGACTCGCTAATGGTTTGTAATCGTGTTAAGCTTAAAGGTGAGCACTTAGGGAAGCGATTGGTGAAGTGTTGTGGTGTAGCTGTTTAACATGAAGCTTTGTCTATTATTGATGTTGTATTATTTGTTGTTGTATTGCAGAAACTATGGATGGTAAAGGTTTCTCTCTCTTCTTTATTCTCTTATTCTCTCTCTCTCTCTCTCTCTCTCTCTCTCTCTCTCTCTCTCTCTCTCTCTCTCTCTCTCTCTCTCTCTCTCAAAATAAAGGACTAACTATAGATAATTACACTAAAACATCAATCCAACTTTACCTTTTTTTTAGATTCTCTGTATCAATTCATATATATTTTTTTTAAACGACGTTCTTTTGTTTCACGTCCCTGATGCGTAACCTGAATTAATGGACGTTGTATGGAGATTTAAAGGATATATATAAAGAATAGTAATGCGATCCTTAAATCATCATCATCATAAAGTAGTGGATGTTTATTGTGTATGTATGTATGTGTGTATGTGTGTATGTACCTTTGTGTTGTCTGCCTGCCTGGGATTTGCAGGACTACCACCACCACCACCACCACCACCACCACCACTACTATTACGAAACAAACTGGGTCATGGTAATGCATGAACTAATTATAAAAAACGTCGAAATACAATAAAAAAAAATACATAACACTCAATAAAAAAATCAACCCACTATTATTCTTTCTGTGTTGTGGCTTTCCTTTATCACTCACCGCATATTAAAGTGAGTAATTAGAAAAAAATCCGGTTATAATTATAATCAGTCACCTCTTTCTTTAACGTAAAAATAATGCTTGGATTATCTTTTTTTTATTCTAATATACAGACAAATCTTAAGAGCTTTTTCCTGTCCACAAAATACTAAAAACGTAACATCAATATCAAGATCATCATCATCTCCTCGTCCTCGTCCTCCTCCTCCTCCTTCTCCTTTGGTAGCTTCTCCTACACTTCCTAGTTTCCCTTGGGGTTGGTCCGTTCAACTTGCTGTAGCGACTTAATTAAGCAGGCGAGGCTCCAACATCCATCAAGTTAGACACACGGGCCTCTCCAGCTGCCACGGTTATCGCCAGCCCTATGTTGTTGGTAGTGTTGCTGGCGGGCGGGCGGGCGGACGGACGGTGCTGCGGTTACTTGAGTTGCTGGCAGACTGTTTGAGGAAGTTTTTGAAAGGCCCCGTGGCTATGTCGTAAACTGGGTCTACTGTACACACTATAATACGTACCTTTTGTGGTGTGTATGTGAAGTTGTTTAGTTTTTTGTGTGTTGTATGTCTGTGTCTTGTTTAGTTTAGGTTGGGTTGTGTTGTGTGGTTTTGTGTTGCTGGTTAGGTATTAGTGTGGTGGTGTGTTCCGTGGTTTGGTTTGGGTTGTTGTGGCTTGTTGATGTTGTTAGGAGAGTTGCAGGATCTTGTGTGGCTTGTGTGTTGATGGTTCAGTGTTGCATATATATATATATATATATATATATATATATATATATATATATATATATCTCTCTCTCTCTCTCTCTCTCTCTCTCTCTCTCTCTCTCTCTCTCTCTCTCTCTCTCTCTCTCTCTCTCTCTCTCTCTCTCTCTCTCTCCTCTCTCTCTCTCTCTCTCTCTCTCTCCTCTCTCTCTCTCTCTCTCTCTCTCTCTCTCTCTCTCTCTCTCTCTCTCTCTCTCTCTCTCTCTCTCTCTCTCTCTCTCTCTCTCTCTCTCTCTCTCTCTCTCTCTCTCTCTCTCTCTCTCTCTCTCTCTCTCTCTCTCTCTCTCTCTCTCTCTCTCTCTCTCTCTCCTCTCTCTCTCTCTCTCTCTCTCTCTCTCTCTCTCTCTCTCTCTCTCTCTCTCTCTCTCTCTCTCTCTCTCTCTCTCTCTCTTATACACACGCATAAAAAAATAACTATTATACATATACAATCAAAAATATTTCACTGCACTCTAGCATTGTAAGTTTTATACGCTGCTGTCAGAGTACACGATGTAGATCACTTCAACTTTCAAGGCAATACACATTCGTACGTTATTCACATCCAAAAAGATTGATATATTTGAGTTGTGAATTTCTCGCCGTGACACCAAAGAGCACCGCCGCGCCATCTGCACAAAACTAGGCGAATTATGTCCTAGAGTGGAGGTCATGCCTGTTGCTACTGCCTCGTCCTTTGACTAAATACAATAAACGTCAGAGAGATCAGTTATATGTATAGAGGTTATCTGTGAAGTGTCATGTCTCTCTTTCTCTTTTTATATTTTTTTCTCTCTCTCTCTCTCTCTCTCTCTCTCTCTCTCTCTCTCTCTCTCTCTCTCTCTCTCTCTCTCTCTCTCTCTCTCTCTCTCTCTCTCTCTCTCTCTCTCTCTCTCTCTCTATCTATCTATCTATCTAGTTCTCTATCTATCTAACTCTCTCATGGTAACAATATACTTTATCTCGCTAAATTTAGCTTTCAGATTGAGTGGAATTCTAATTTATTCGTGTGTGTGTGTGTGTGTGTGTGTGTGTGTGTGTGTGTGTGTGTGTGTGTGTGTGTGTGTGTGTGTGTGTGTGTGTGTGTGTGTGTGTGTGTGTGTATGTATGTGCGTGAGTGCGTGCGTGCAGAACCATCAATTCCTGTGTGTTACCGACTAAAGCTTACACCACATACAATAAAAAAAAACCACTCAATTGTGATATCTATTGATCTATTCTATTCCTACTTCCCTCAAAACCCACCACATCCCCCAATTAGATAAGTTCACCATTCCATTTCACTTCATTTTCTCTCGCAACTCAGAAAATGACTGCCTACCAATACCTGCTATGCTCGCTCTATGCAACAAGGCTCGTCCTCCCTAACATGCAGGTAGCACTTCCCTAACATTCCCCGCGCTCTGCCACACTCTCCCACAACCACACCTGCTGCAGTGGATACCCAAGTGCAATGTCAGTGTCTTTCTCCAGGGACACTGCTGCACTAAGCTGGGAAAAGCGGTTTCAGTCTGTCTTCCTTATGGTTTCTCGTCACGCAGATGTATAATAACGCTTTGCTTTTTTAATCTCTTGGTACTTGAGTGAAATATTACCGGTAAATTTCCGGCTTCCGTGCCAATATGAGGTGATTTATATTAAGTCTGAATCCACTTCGCTTTGTGGGTTAATTGCAGTATTTCCTGTACCAGTTTTACGTCAACGAGGCACGATTCAGGGTTCGTGTTGATGCGGTACTTGACTCTGTGTGTGTGTGTGTGTGTGTGTGTGTGTGTGTGTGTGTGTGTGTGTGTGTGTGTGTGTGTGTGTGTGTGTGTGTGTGTGTTGTGTGTGTGTGTGTGTGTGTGTGTGTGTGTGTGTGTGTGTGTGTGTGTGTGTGTGTGTGTGTGTGTGTGTTTTATGTCTACGTATACATATTGTGTTGGTGTTTGTTTGTTTGTTTTGTTTATGTTAAATTGTCTGTGTTTTAAAAATTTTTGGGTGGTGTTTTTTATGACTACGTGTACATATAGTGCTTGTTTGTTTTTGCTGGTGTGTGTGTGTGTGTGTGTGTGTGTGTGTGTGTGTGTGTGTGTGTGTGTGTGTGTGTGTGTGTAAGGGAGGACTACGTATATCCATCACTGTACATAGAAAGCTAGCAACGCCCTCTGTGTTACCTGGACTATAACAGCGCCCATTGGTGTCATTACTTAATTATCAGTGCATCCGGCCGAACAGGTAATAACTCTCTCTCTCTCTCTCTCTCTCTCTCTCTCTCTCTCTCTCTCTCTCTCTCTCTCTCTCTCTCTCTCTCTCTCTCTCTCTCTACTCAGAACAGATTTATAGTGCAGTCTCTTCAAGATATATTTTTCCAAGTGCAATATTTCATCGTAAATTAACTCAGAACTGTTCCTCTTCCTTCCTCAATGTATGTTCGAAGGGTGAAGGCGACGAGACGCGAGGACGGACAGAATTACGAGATAAACAGCGAGATATGCTAAAAGAGACGAGGAGGGAAGGACGAGTCAACGCCAATAAAGAGTGATTAATGCTTCACTCCCCGTTAGAAATTCCCTGCTGTGTCATACGTAACGCGTTTTGCACATCTAGGTACCGGAGCTTAATAATGAATCTACCTAACTATATATCACCTGTATTTTACTTCTCTATTACAATCTCCAGTGACGTGCATTGAAAGATATAGATACATGCTTCATTTCACTGTTCCTGTTTCCGTTTGGGCTTTTAAGTGAAATTTGCAGCCTTTCCAGAGCCACGAAAAAATATTCATAATGGGTTGTGTGCGCCATTCTTCGCCGTCTCAAGCACCTCCAAGTCTTCATTCCGAAGCCATTTTGGTTCTCCTTCGTCAGGAAGTTTTAATTTAGCTGCATAATGTATTACCGCCTCCCTGGAACCGTTGTCACAGGCAGTATTTCTCTTAGAGTCATTGAGGACCTTTCAACATACTTCAACATATTTCTCTCTCTCTCTCTCTCTCTGTCTCTCTCTCTCTCTCTCTCTCTCTCTCTCTCTCTCTCTCTCTCTCTCTCTCTCTCTCTCTCTCTCTCTCTCTCTCTCTCTCTCTCTCTCTCTCTCTCTCTCTCTCTCTCACACACACACACACACACACACAACCACTCTACCAACACACATGCACATGCAACTGCCTCTCTTCACCACTATTATCACCACCCTTCACCACACCGCCAGCACCACCTAAGCATTACCACCAAACAACCCTCATCACTAGTCAAGCCGCCGCCCACTATCCGTCCACACACTTCCCACTCACTCAACTATGCCGCTCCACCCAACCTAACCCTGAGTTTCTCTTCCACTGTTCCATTCGTACTCAACCACCTTATCCACAAGGCTACATAACCACAACCACCACCACCACCACCACCACAACCACAACAAACAGATATTTTAACCACGAGGCTGTTTACGAAATGAACATGGAAGAAAGAAGATATAGAGAAAGAATAGGAGAATAAGGGACTAGAGGCAGACGCTATGGTTTATAATGCCTCGCGGTGTTGTAAAAGGCTGGCGATAAGTCGTGTATACGTGTCCTAAAAGTACTTAATAATTCATCCAACACCCAATACTATGTTCGTTTGAGGTATATGTATGTTCGACACGTGATCATTGTCCTCTGTGGTCAAGTACATGTGTTTTAGTGCGTGTACTGTGCTGTACTTCATAGTCACATTGAACGAAGTTGTGGCCAGATCAGTTGAAGTGTGGAAGATTTACATTGAAGTAGTAAGTAAGCCACATGACCAATTTACTTTTATTACCGAGGGCGAGAAGCTAGTGTGGTGAGCTGGGTCCGGCGTCCCGAGTCCAGCACACACGCGAACGAGCACTTCCAGCGGTGTCCTGATCTTCGTGGGTGATTTTTGGGCTCGTGAAAGAGAGTGCCGGTGAGAGATGGGCGTCGTCATGGAGGTTGCATGACTGTGGCTGAAATGCGACTGTTTCCTGCTC
>JAPQNM010000370.1:57500-87500 GCA_029783475.1 Metacarcinus magister
TCTCTACAGATTTTCCATTTCTTCTGGTTTCCTCCCTCCATTCTTTCCTTGACCACTCTTTCCTCGACTAAATTGGATCACTGCCGCCCTTCGTCATTGCTAATTGCCCATTGCGACCCGCTGGTGTATTGGAGGCTGGTGGTGGTAGTGGTGGTGGTGTAATGGTGGTGTTGGTAACGATGGTGGTGATGTAGTGCTGGAGGTGGAGGTGGTGGAAGCGACGTGGACTGAGTTAGGGATGTGAGAGGAAGGGACTGCTTATATCGGAGCATTCAGGAAGAGAAGTAACGGGAATAGAGATAAGTTTGGGGTGCAGACAAGAGTGAAACATGTGGCAGAAGATATGACCCAGGTGCCAAAGGAGTGTGAGAGGCGAGATGAGTACAGGTGATGGACGAAAAAAATCACCTACCACCTCCCCTCAGGTGGCTGGGGATTTGGCTCATACACATGCAAAAGTGTGACGCTTTGATCGCCCGAGTGCAATGTAAGGTCGTGGAGTTAGAGTCGTCACAGTGAAGTTATGGTAGGAGATGACTGTGAGGGGAACATAAAGAGCTGGTTTTCCCATCACTCTCAGCCCATTTACCTTTCAAAACACGAGGCACGAAAAGACAGAATTCAGGAAGGGAATAACTGGAGGGACTTCGAGTGTAAAGCTATGGCTGGGAGGGCGTGTGAGTCTCTACATTTCCCTGCATTCCCTCACCCCAATGAGGAAAACTATTGGGGTGAAAGGAGGAATCGGACACGCTTCCAATAAATGATCTAATGAAACATGGTGAGAAGGGATCCTTTTTGACAAACACTTAATTCAAACACAAAATAATTCATAGATATTATTGTTAAAGACGGGATGTATAGCAAGAATAAAAATGGCTCACTGGTTACAAAGCTAAGTATAAAAAAAAGTTGAAAGGGCGATGGAGATGTTTCAAAAGGTTAGATCATTGTATAGATTTATTCAAAAACGAAAATCTATAAAAGGTTAATGTTAAGAAAACAACTGAGTGAAGAAACAGTTAGACTTTCAAGTGAGAACCTTAATGAGAGGAGTGCAAGCGGAAAATTACCGAGAAGTTGAATGTTAAATGAGTGAAAAAGGTGAGAAGGTAGAGTGTGCGCTTAAGGTGTTTAAACAAATAATATAAAGTGTATGCTAAGTGAATAGCAGAAAAAAAAACCTGGAACGTAAATAGATGAATAAAATGGAAAATTCTCGGTGGACAAAAGAAAGAAAGAAACAATTATTCACAAGGGAAAGTTTAATGTATGTTCTTGAAAAAGTAAAGGATGAGAGAGAGAGAGAGAGAGAGAGAGAGAGAGAGAGAGAGAGAGAGAGAGAGAGAGAGAGAGAGAGAGAGAGAGAGAGAGAGAGAGAGAGAGGAGAGAGAGAGAGAGAGAGAGAGAGAGAGAGAGAGAGAGAGAGAGAGAGAGAGAGAGGGAGAGAGAGAGAGAGAGAGAGAGAGAGAGAGAGAGAGAGAGAGAGAGAGAGAGAGAGAGAGAGAGAGAGAGAGAGAGAGAGAGAGAGAGAGCGAGAGAGCGAGAGAGAGAGAGAGAGAGAGAGAGAGAGAGAGAGAGAGAGAGAGAGAGAGAGAGAGAGAGAGAGAGAGAGAGAGAGAGAAAAAAAAAAATAGTGAAACAGAGAAGTGAAACATGATCGTAGAAAAAATGGTTAGGAAAGAATTATTAAAAGAAAACCAACTGAGTATTTTATGAAACCGATAACTGAAAAATGAAACTGAAGCGATAGTGGCGTGCTTTTTCTTTTCTATTCTTTTCTTTGATTGTCTTTTCTTTGTATTTTTTCGGACTGGGAAGCATCACGGCAACAGATACAGATTCATAACACTTGTGCACCCACTACAACACACACCGTCACGTCACTAGTGGTATTCTAGCATAACATTTTTCTCATATTCTGTACTTTAACAATAATAAAAACAAAAAAATCATGCAATTCTCTTCTATGAGGGGTATAACGTTCCCTTCTAAATCTTAACGGAGGAAGAGGTGGATGGGGAGGAATCTTGCTCTGTTCTATCCCATCCTACCACACGCAGTTTACCAATAGCTGTTAAGCAAATGCACTCGTTATATACTAACCTTTTGATGGTATCTGTTCTTCCTATGTATTCTTATGTAGGTATGTGTATGGAAGACAATAGAGAAGAGTATGAAAACAAGGTGATATAAAAGCAAAGTATTGAGTATATATACAACAACAGATGTAATGTTAAAATATAGGGAAGCTTTTTAACTAACTAGACATACCGTAATATTACATAACTTAGCTTAGATGAATGTACTTGTAGAATAAATAAATGCAACTATTATCCCAGTCTACAAAGGGAGATACGAGAATGTTTTAAAGTGATTGAAATGGGTGGAAGCTTAAGAATAGAAGGTGGTGTAGGAAAGTTATGTATAATGTTACTTTGTGTTCTCTGTCTGTTTATGGATGGAGCTGGAAGATAAATGAAAGCAAGGGTTGGTAATGTTGGAGTCCAGATTAGCACATAAACTATTTAAGTAGAGTCGAACACTATTATATTGGGAGAGTATACTACTTAGCTAACAGAGTGTGACACAGATTTACAGAAATGAAATATAAACGAATTTACTACTGTTAATTAGATAAACAAAAAGTCCAATGTAGACAAAAATAAACTAAAAATCAAGTAACTTACTGTGCAGATCCATTATAGATAAGCAGTGAGACTCAGAAGTAGGATTATGATAAGAAGGAAGGGACAATGAGCTGAAAAAAGTGCTTGAATTTAAATACCTTGGCTCCATCCTGTGTAAGCCTGTACTTGTATGCACGGAGGGGAGACAATAGAGGTGAATACTGGCAATAACATTAACCCATTCAGTTCTTGCGGCACACCGTATGTGCCAGCAGCGTCTCCCTCTCCTGTGTTTGCGGCACGACGTCTGTGCCAAGATCTTTATATCATTCCCATGCATATACCAAACGTATGATGACAATAAGTATAGGCCAGTGTAAAAACTTTTATCATTATTTACAAATTTCTATTGTCTTATGTCTCAGAATTACCGTTCTTATGAGTATTTATGTGATATTCAACAGATAATTTTACGGTAAGATAACCGTCGCTCCGTCGGCCGTCAGCGACGGGCTCTTCTAGCTAGCATTAGATATTGGATATTGAAAATATTGGATATATTGGAAATATCATTGCAGCATCTGATACACCTAATTAAACTGTACAACTGTCATTATGAATATTTGTTTTATGACTAATAATTACGCAGTAAAATGAAACTTAATATTTATATATAAACATGACTTTCCTCCTCATTTTCCCGAGAGCTATTAAAGATATTGGAAATATCATTGCAGCATCTGATACACCTAATTAAACTGTACAACTGATATTATGAATATTTGTTCTATGACTAACAATTACGCAGTAAAATTAAACTTAATATTTATTTAAAAACATGACTTTCCTCCTCATTTTCTCGAAAGCTATTAGAGATATTGGAAATATCATTGCAGCATCTGATATAACTAATTAAACTCTACAACTGTGATTATGAATATTTGTTCTATGACTAATAATTACGCAGTAAAATTAAACTTTATATATATATATAAAAACATGACTTTCCTCCTAATTTTCTCGAAAGATATTAGAGATATTGGAAATATCATTACAGCAACTGATACACCTAATTAAACTCTACAACTGTCATTATGAATATTTGTTCTATGACTAATAATTACTCAGTAAAATGAAACTTAATATTTTTATATAAACATGAATTTCCTCCTCATTTTCTCGAGAGCTATTAGAGATATTGGAAATATCACTGCAGCATCTGATAGACCTAATTAAACTGTAAATTTGACATTATGAATATTTGTTCTATGACTAATAATTACGCAGTAAAATGAAACTATATATTTATATAAAAACATGACATTCCTCCTCATTTTCTCGAAAGCTATTAGAGATATTAGAAATATCATTGCAGCATCTGATAGACCTGATTAAAATCTACTACTGTCATTATGAATATTTTCAATAGTACTAATAAATACTGAATTTTACTTTTTTTAAAATTAATTTCTTCCTCGTTTTCTCGAAAGCTGTTAGAGATATTGGAAATATCATTGCATCATCTGATACACCTAATTCAACTGTACAACTGATATTATGAATATTTGTTCTATGACTAATAATTACGCAGTTAAATAAAACCGTATTTTTATATAAAAAATGATTTTCCTCGTCATTTTCTCGAAAGCTATTAGAGATATTGGAAATATAATTGCAGCATCTGATAGACCTAATTAAACTGTACAACTGATATTATGAATATTTGTTCTATGACTAATAATTACGCAGTAAAATGAAACTTAATATTTATTTAAAAACATGACTTTCCTCCTCATTTTCTCGAAAGCTATTAGAGATATTGGAAATATCATTGCAACAGCTGATACACCTAATTAAACTGTACAACTGATTTATGAATATTTTTCCTATGACTAATAATTACGCAGTAAAATGAAACTTAATATTTATTTAAAAACATGAATTTCCTCCTCATTTTCCCGAAAGCTATTAGAGATATTGGAAATATCATTGCAGATTATGATACACCTAATTAAACTGTACAACTGTCATTATGAATATTTGTTCTATGACTAACAACTACGCGATAAAATTAAACTTAATATTTATTTAAAAACATGACTTTCCTCCTCATTTTCTCGAAAGCTATTAGAGATATTGGAAATATCATTGCAGCTTCTGATACAACTAATTAAACTCTACAACTGTGATTATGAATATTTGTTCTATGACTAATAGTTACGCAGTAAAATGAAACTTAATATTTATATAAAAACATGACTTTCCTCCTCATTTTCCCGAAAGCTATTAGAGATATTGGAAATATGATTGCAGCATCTGATAAACCTAATTAAACTGTACAACTGTCATTATGAATATTTGTTCTATGACTAATAATTAGGCAGAAAAATGAAACTTAATATTTATATAAAAACATGAATTTCCTCCTCATTTTCTCGAAAGCTATTAGAGATATTGGAAATATCACTGCAGCATCTGATAGACCTAATTAAACTGTAAAACTGAAATTATTAATATTTTTTCTATGACTAATAATTACAAAGTAAAATTAAACATTATATTTATATAAAAACATGACTTTCCTCCTAATTTTCTCGAAAGTTATTAGAGATATTGGAAATATCATTACAGCATCTGATACACCTAATTAAACTCTACAACTGTCATTATGAATATTTATTCTATGACTAATAATTACTCAGTAAAATGAAACTTAATATTTTTATATAAATATGATATTCCTCCTCATTTACTCGAAAGCTATTAGAGATATTTGAAATATCACTCCAGCATCTGATAGACCTAATTAAACTGTAAATTTGACATTATGAATATTTGTTCTATGACTACTAATTACATAGTAAAATGAAACTATATATTTATATAAAAACATGACATTCCTCCTCATTTTCTCGAAAGCTATTAGAGATATTGGAAATATCATTGCAGCATCTGATAGACCTGATTAATATCTACTACTGTCATTATGAATATTTTCACTAGTACTAATAAATACTGAATTTTACTTTTTTTAAAATTACTTTCTTCCTCGTTTTCTCGAAAGCTATTAGAGATATTGGAAATATCATTGCATCATCTGATACACCTAATTCAACTGTACAACTGATATTATGAATATTTGTTCTCTGACTAATAATTACGCAGTTAAATAAAACCGTATTTTTATATACAAAAATGATTTTCCTCGTCATTTTTTCGAAAGCTATTAGAGATATTGAAAATATCATTGCAGCATCTGATACAACTAATGAAACTCTACAACTGTGATTATGAATATTTGTTCTATGACTAATAATTACGCAGTAAAATGAAACTTAATATTTATATAAAAACATGACTTTCCTCCTCCTTTTCCCGAAAGCTATTGGAGATATTGGAAATATGATTGCAGCATCTGATACACCTAATTAAACTGTACAACTGTCATTATGAATATTTGTTCTATGACTAATAATTAGGCAGAAAAATGAAACTTAATATTTATATAAAAACATGAATTTCCTCCTCATTTTCTCGAAAGCTATTAGAGATATTGGAAATATCACTGCAGCATCTGATAGACCTAATTAAACTGTAAAACTGAAATTATTAATATTTGTTCTATGACTAATAATTACGCAGTAAAATTAAACTTTATATTTATATAAAAACATGACTTTCCTCCTCATTTTCTCGAAAGCTATTAGAGATATTGGAAATATCATTGCAGCTTCTGATACAACTAATTAAACTCTACAACTGTGATTATGACTATTTGTTCTATGACTAATAGTTACGCAGTAAAATGAAACTTAATATTTATATAAAAACATGACTTTCCTCCTCATTTTCCCGAAAGCTATTAGAGATATTGGAAACATGATTGCAGCATCTGATACACCTAATTAAACTGTAAAACTGTCATTATGAATATTTGTTCTATGACTAATAATTAGGCAGAAAAATTAAACTTAATATTTATATAAAAACATGAATTTCCTCCTCATTTTCTCGAAATCTATTAGAGATATTGGAAATATCACTGCAGCATCTGATAGACCTAATTAAACTGTGAAACTGAAATTATTAATATTTGTTCTATGACTAATAATTACGCAGTAAAATTAAACTTTATATTTATATAAAAACATGACTTTCCTCCTAATTTTCTCGAAAGCTATTAGAGATATTGGAAATATCATTACAGCATCTGATACACCTAATTAAACTCTACAACAGTCATTATGAATATTTGTTCTATGACTAATAATTACTCAGTAAAATGAAACTAAATATTTTTATATAAACATGATTTTCCTCCTCATTTTCTCGAAAGCTATTAGAGATATTTGAAATATCACTGCAGCATCTGATAGACCTAATTAAACTGTAAATTTGACATTATGAATATTTGTTTTATGACTAATAATTACGCAGTAAAATGAAACTATATATTTATATAAAAACATGACATTCCTCCTCATTTTCTCGAAAGCTATTAGAGATATTGGAAATATCATTGCAGCATCTGATAGACCTGATTAATATCTTCTACTGTCATTATGAATATTTTCATTAGTACTAATAAATACTGAATTTTACTTTTTTTAAAATTACTTTCTTCCTCGTTTTCTCGAAAACTATTAGAGATATTGGAAATATCATTGCATCATCTGATAACCCTAATTCAACTGTACAACTGATATTATGAATATAAGTTCTATGACTAATAATTACGCAGTTAAATAAAACCGTATTTTTATATACAAAAATGATTTTCCTCGTCATTTTTTCGAAAGCTATTAGAGATATTGGAAATATCATTGCAGCATCTGATACAACTAATTAAACTCTACAACTGTGATTATGAATATTTGTTCTATGACTAATAATTACGCAGTAAAATGAAACTTAATATTTATATAAAAACATGACTTTCCTCCTCATTTTCCCGAAAGCTATTGGAGATATTGGAAATATGATTGCAGCATCTGATACACCTAATTAAACTGTACAACTGTCATTATGAATATTTGTTCTATGACTAATAATTAGGCAGAAAAATGAAACTTAATATTTATATAAAAACATGAATTTCCTCCTCATTTTCTCGAAAGCTATTAGAGATATTGGAAATATCACTGCAGCATCTGATAGACCTAATTAAACTGTAAAACTGAAATTATAAATATTTGTTCTATGACTAATAATTACGCAGTAAAATTAAACTTTATATTTATATAAAAACATGATTTTCCTCCTAATTTTCTCGAAAGCTATTAGAGATATTGGAAATATCATTACAGCATCTGATACACCTAATTAAACTCTACAACTGTCATTATGAATATTTGTTCTATGACTAATAATTACTCAGTAAATTGAAACTTAATATTTTTATATAAACATGATTTTCCTCCTCATTTTCTCGAAAGCTATTAGAGATATTTGAAATATCACTGCAGCATCTGATAGACCTAATTAAACTGTAAATTTGACATTATGAATATTTGTTCTATGACTAATAATTACGCAGTAAAATGAAACTATATATATTTATATAAAAACATGACATTCCTCCTCATTTTCTCGGAAGCTATTAGAGATATTGGAAATATCATTGCAGCATCTGATAGACCTGATTAATATCTACTACTGTCATTATGAATATTTTCACTAGTACTAATAAATACTGAATTTTACTTTTTTTTAAAATTACTTTCTTCCTCGTTTTCTCGAAAGCTATTAGAGATATTGGAAATATCATTGCATCATCTGATACACCTAATTCAACTGTACAACTGATATTATGAATATTTGTTCTATGACTAATAATTACGCAGTTAAATAAAACCGTATTTTTATATAAAAAAATGATTTTCCTCGTCATTTTCTCGAAAGCTATTAGAGATATTGGAAAAATCATTGCAGCTTCTGATACAACTAATTAAACTCTACAACTGTGATTATGAATATTTGTTCTATGACTAATAATTACGCAGTAAAATGAAACTTAATATTTATATAAAAACATGACTTTCCTCCTCATTTTCCCGAAAGCTATTGGAGATATTGGAAATATGATTGCAGCATCTGATACACCTAATTAAACTGTACAACTGTCATTATGAATATTTGTTCTATGACTAATAATTAGGCAGAAAAATGAAACTTTATATTTATATAAAAACATGAATTTCCTGCTCATTTTCTCGAAAGCTATTAGAGATATTGGAAATATCACTGCAGCATCTGATAGACCTAATTAAACTGTAAAACTGAAATTATGAATATTTGTTCTATGACTAATAATTACGCAGTAAAATTAAACTTTATATTTATATAAAAACATGACTTTCCTCCTCATTTTCTCGAAAGCTATTAGAGATATTGGAAATATCATTGCAGCATCTGATACACCTAATTAAACTCTACAACTGTCATTATGAATATTTGTTCTATGACTAATAATTACGCAGTAAAATGAAACTTAATATTTTATATAAAACATGACTTTCCTCCTCATTTTCTCGAAAGCTATTAGAGATATTGGAAATATCACTGCAGCATCTGATAGACCTAATTAAACTGTAAAACTGACATTATGAATATTTGTTCTATGACTAATAATTACGCAGTAAAATGAAACTTATATATTTATATAAAAACATGACATTCCTCCTCATTTTCTCGAAAGCTATTAGAGATATTGGAAATATCATTGCAGCATCTGATAGACCTAATTAAACTCTACTACTGTCATTATGAATATTTTCACTAGTACTAATAAATACTGAATTTTACTTTTTTAAAATTACTTTCTTCCTCGTTTTCTCGAAAGCTATTAGAGATATTGGAAATATCATTGCAGCATCTGATACACCTAATTCAAACTGTACAACTGATATTATGAATATTTGTTCTATGACTAATAATTACTCAGTAAAATAAAACGTATTTTTATATAAAAACATGATTTTCCTCGTCATTTTCTCGAAAGCTATTAGAGATATTGGAAATATCATTGCAGCATCTGATAGACCTAATTAAACTGTACAACTGATATATGAATATTTGTTCTATGACTAATAATTACGCAGTAAAATGAAACTTAATATTTATTTAAAAACATGACTTTCCTCCTCATTTTCTCGAAAGCTATTAGAGATATTGGAAATATCATTGCAGCAGCTGATAGACCTAATTAAACTGTACAACTGATATTATGAATATTTTTCTATGACTAATAATTACGCAGTAAAATGAAACTTAATATTTATTTAAAAACATGATTTCCTCCTCATTTTCTCGAAAGCTATTAGAGATATTGGAAATATCATTGCAGCATCTGATACACCTAATTAAACTGTACAACTGTCATTATGAATATTTGTTCTATGACTAATAATTACGCAGTAAAATTAAACTTAATATTTATATAAAAACATGACTTTCCTCCTCATTTTCTCGAAAGCTATTAGAGATATTGGAAATATGATTGCAGCATCTGATAGACCTAATTAAACTGTACAACTGATATTATGAATATTTGTCTATGACTAATAATTACGCAGTAAAATGAAACTTAATATTTATTAAAAACATGACTTTCCTCCTCATTTTCTCGAAAGCTATTAGAGATATTGGAAATATCACTGCAGCATCTGATAGACCTAATTAAACTGTAAAACTGAAATTATAATATTTTGTTTCTATGACTAATAATTACGCAGTAAAATTAAACTTTATATTTATATAAAAACATGACTTTCCTCCTAATTTTCTCGAAAGCTATTAGAGATATTGGAAATATCATTACAGCATCTGATACACCTAATTAAACTCTACAACTGTCATTATGAATATTTGTTCTATGACTAATAATTACTCAGTAAAATGAAACTTAATATTTTTATATAAACATGATTTTCCTCCTCATTTTCTCGAAAGCTATTAGAGATATTTGAAATATCACTGCAGCATCTGATAGACCTAATTAAACTGTAAATTTGACATTATGAATATTTGTTCTATGACTAATAATTACGCAGTAAAATGAAACTATATATATTTATATAAAAACATGACATTCCTCCTCATTTTCTCGAAAGCTATTAGAGATATTGGAAATATCATTGCAGCATCTGATAGACCTGATTAATATCTACTACTGTCATTATGAATATTTTCACTAGTACTAATAAATACTGAATTTTACTTTTTTTAAATTACTTTCTTCCTCGTTTTCTCGAAAGCTATTAGAGATATTGGAAATATCATTGCATCATCTGATACACCTAATTCAACTGTACAACTGATATTATGAATATTTGTTCTATGACTAATAATTACGCAGTTAAATAAAACCGTATTTCTATATAAAAAAATGATTTTCCTCGTCATTTTCTCGAAAGCTATTAGAGATATTGGAAATATAATTGCAGCATCTGATAGACCTAATTAAACTTTACAACTGATATTATGAATATTTGTCCTATGACTAATAATTACGCAGTAAAATGAAACTTAATATTTATTTAAAAACATGACTTTCCTCCTCATTTTCTCGAAAGCTATTAGAGATATTGGAAATATTATTGCAACAGCTGATAGACCTAATTAAACTGTACAACTGATTTATGAATATTTTTTCTATGACTAATAATTACGCAGTAAAATGAAACTTAATATTTATTAAAAAACATGAATTTCCTCCTCATTTTCCCGAAAGCTATTAGAGATATTGGAAATATCATTGCAGCATCTGATACACCTAATTAAACTGTACAACTGTCAATATGAATATTTGTTCTATGACTAACAATTACGCAGTAAAATTAAACTTAATATTTATTTAAAAACATGACTTTCCTCCTCATTTTCTCGAAAGGTATTAGAGATATTGGAAATATCATTGCAGCTTCTGATACAACTAATTAAACTCTACAACTGTGATTATGAATATTTTTTCTATGACTAATAATTACGCAGTAAAATGAAACTTAGTATTTATTTAAAAATATGAATTTCCTCCTCATTTTCCCGAAAGCTATTAGAGATATTGGAAATATCATTGCAGCATCTGATACACCTAATTAAATTGTACAATTGATTTTTGAATATTTTTTCTATGACTAATAATTACGCAGTAAAATGAAACTTAATATTTATTTAAAAACATGAATTTCCTCCTCATTTTCCCGAAAGCTATTAGAGATATTGGAAATATCATTGCAGCATCTGATACACCTAATTAAACTGTACAACTGTCATTATTAATATTTGTTCTATGACTAATAATTACGCAGTAAAATGAAACTTAATATTTATATAAAAACATGACTTTCCTCCTCATTTTCCCGAAAGCTATTAGAAATATTGGAAATATCATTGCAGCATCTGATTTATATATATATATATATATATATATATATATATATATATATATATATATAAATGTATTTATATATATATATATATATATATATATATATATATATATATAATATATATGTATATATATGTATATATATATATATATATATATATATATATATATATATATATATATATATATGTATATATATGTATATATATGTATATATATGTATATATATATATATATATATATGTATATATATGTATATATATATATATATATATATATATATATATATATTATATATATATATATATATATATATATATATATATATATATATATATTATATATATATATATATATATATATATATATATATATATATATATTATATATATATATATATATATATATATATATATATATATATATATATATATATATATATATATATATAATATATATATATATATATATATATATATATATATATATATATATATATATATATATATATATATATATATATATATGGTGAGGTGGGTGGTGTATCATACGTCTGGCAATGCGCTTCCCTCGTATCATGGCTTTGAAATCCTTTTGTATTCAACTTCAATGCTGTATAACTTATGTAACTTAAGACTAAACGAAGTGTTGATGCTACTGTTCAAATCGGATAAAACAGGAGAAATTTACTATCCTAAGCATATTATTCAATGTATAGATTGAAAAATCATAAATTATTAGATCACAGGCGGTACAAGAAACTTTTTTCATTATCACGGTGAATGGGTTAATAAAGCTCATGGTGAGAGGTAGGACTGTGAGCATGTAAGTAAACAAGGAGATTCAAAATAGCGTAAGAGTTCCTATATTAGAATAAGTAAGTGACACCTTAGAATCGAGTTAAACAATGGAGATAAGCTATACTAGAGGTGCTTGTGGAGTGAGGAGAATAGATAATAATGTAATGGGAGAAAACAAACTGTGGCATTTTGAAATAGTTTAATCACCTGTAGAGAAAGGATGAAAATGAGAGACGAAAAAAATGACAAGTGTGATAAATACAGTGAGTGTCAGAGAACTACACGCTGCAAAATGGAAAAATAAAATGCTGTAAGTGTATGAATAGAGATAGCGAGAGAGTGAGAATGAGAAAGATGAATAAAAGAGAGATATTTTCTTACGCAACAAATGAAACAAAAATCCTTCGCGTCTGAGCTGGTGTTTTGTTGAGACGGAAGGTCGGCACAACAACATCGAGGGGGAAGGTAAAAATCCTCGCGACCTTCACAGAATCGAATAGGAATCCTTCAGAAAAATGAAATCATCTTCGATCAAAATTCATTCAGGCGAAGAAATGATGATTCAGTCTTTTTCCCTTCTCACTTGGTTACTTTTTATAGATGTATTTTCCCTTTCACGATCTTCCCTTCCCACGCACAATCTTTCCTTCCAACGGCACATCCTTTTCTCCCAAGACCAAGCTTTCCCTCCTACAGCCAATCCTTTATCCCGACAATCGATTCTTTTAATTCTAGTACTTATCTTTTCTTTCTCAATATTCAACCTTCCCGAAAAACAGCTTCTGGACTTGCTAATCTTCTCCAACAGGTGTATTCTCTCCTCTTATCTACATTACCTTTATATTTAACATTACAGTGGTGACGCTGGTCTTCATTATTAACTTTCGGTGTCGGAAAGCTGTACATACCCTTGAATGTAACCTTGAAAGAGTGAAGCTACAAGGAAGGAAGGAAGGAAGGAAGGCACGAAAGTAAAACATTCACGAACGCAAACTAACGTACCTTTGTAACAATTTATTGATTTTTTTTCGCCGTTGAAAGTTAGCAAAAAGTAACAAAGAAACGTCAACAGCACGCTAATAGTATTTTGTTGACTGTAATTACATTTGACTGTTGTTCCATTAACTCACAGAAGCAGTAACAGTAACAGCAACAACAACAACAGCAGCAACAAATTAGGAAGCAAATCTGAACACCAAACAAAGATCTGGTCTAACACCGCACAAGCCGGTCACCATAATATTATGTTCCCTCGGGGTACGTTATCTTAATCATCTTAATTATCTTGTTTTGCTGCGGTACAAAACAAATATCAGCCACACGATAATTGCTCTTAAAATAAGAACCCGCATATTTTTCTGAGCAAGGAGAACCATTCTAAGAATTTCTCTTCTATGAACAAAGATCTCTGGGAAGTAAGCTCAGTGTTTGGACATTTTCCCCTTGCGGCTAAGTGAGCGGCACTCAGTCTTGTCTCAGTAACGCACACCACAACCACAACCACGCACAGACTGCTCCACACTGTCCTTCCTTGATGCTGCCAGGAGACAGACGTGGCCTTGGAAGAAAGAAAATATTTTTCATTTACTACAACTTGAGTTTCACAACGAGCTGCTGACTCTATCCGGGTCGTGAGAAACCCGGACAGAGCCAAGGCTTCCCTTCCTTTAATGGATTCTTCCACATTAATCCACCTGCACAGTTACTCAACCGAAGATTAAGGCAGAACCATCTCATGCTAATTAATTTATCACCTAATTAATTTAGTTTCCTTGAGAGGGTGACTTGAACTCGCATCATCTAAAGGACCCAAATTAATTCTTAGTTTCCTCCTTTCTCACGTCAAGCCAGGACCCCACACAGAGGCACCACACACGGGCGCGACATCAGCCCGCCACACAGAGATGCCACAGTCAGTTGCAACACAGCAGCGCCACAAACAGTCTTAGTCTTAGTACACCACAATGAAGGCCACTCCGGCTCGGCCTCGAACCGTCATGTTTGGATGCATGAGGGCAGGCAGGGGCGTGGGCAGTGAGAGGGAGAAACAAAGGGGCTGAGAGGGAGGAGAGTAAGGGTACAGAGGAAGGGAAAGGGTGCATGATAGAGGAGGCAGGCAGGCAGGCAGGCAGGTAGGCAGGAAGGAAGGAAGGCAGGAAGGAAGCAAGGGGAAAATGGGTAAGGGGAGGAAAATCGATGTTTGGCTGCTTTCACGCAATCTGATCGGCTATACATAAGCCTTTAACATTTTCCTCCCCACGGACGCATCATCTCTTTTCCATCTCACAACCTGAACGGAAATGGAAAAAGATTTGGAAGCTTCGCAAAGAGGTTCGTATTTTATTTCCTGGAAAATTACGCTCAAGCTTCTCCGATAAGAGGCCTTGACATGTGCTTCTATGTGAGGTAAGTGAAGGGAATTAAGGGGCTGCACCATTACCCATTACAGACACCTATGTACGGGAGGAAAATTTGTCCTCGAACCTGAACATTGGGAGGAAAAAAGTGCAATTGTGGTAATCAACAATATATAACTTAATTTTTTGGATTGCAATTTATTTATAAGGAGAAAAAAATGTAGCGTTCGATCACACTAAGCCAACAACAAAGCTTCATGTGATACCCCAAAAAAATATATATAATAGAATGTTTTTAACGCCACTGGAAATAAAACCACGCAGCCATATCCAATCTGTGTAAAAATCTTTTGTAACTTCAGCCACTCAAAGGGGGAAACAAATCTCATTTCTTCATTATTGTTAATCAGAAATAAATTCGACCATGAAATAAATGAAATAAATTAATCTTGTGGAATATATCACAATAAACGCCTAAAACTGACGGGGAAGGAAATTCACGCAAAGGGGGAAAACCAAATAAACAGAGGATGAAAAAACATGGAAGGAAGTGCGATGCAAAATGAAAAATGCAAATTGGGTAAGAATGAAATGCATCGAAATGAAATCAACAGAAAACCATATATACCCACATTCTACTAAACTGATGATTCTATTTGTGTGGTTTTTTTTTCTATTCCATGAAATAAACAAACACGTGTGAATATGATGAAAAGAAACATGAACAAAAAAAAAGAGGAAAATTCTACCAGGGAGGCTGGCTGCTGCAACACGAGAAAATAACCTGTCTGGAAGGTGCGCCAACAAGCAGAGGAAGAGTAGGGAACAATCATACACATCACACCACAAGAGAAATGCACCAGACAGCGACGAGCGACAATCCCCGAGAGAAGATGAGCGATCGCAGAGAAGAGATGACAGGACACGACAGGAAGAAGAAGAAGAAGAGGAGGAGGAGGAAGAGGATGCTGGGAAAGGCGTGGGAGAGAGCTTTTTCATCCTGAGTGTCGGGAGGGGACGGTGGCCAACTAATGTGGTTACCGGAGGGAGGGGAGGACGCGGGAATTTAATATAATATGTGGGTCGTGGCAAGGGAGGTGAGGGCGAGGTGAGGCGGTAGTGGACTTTTGGCCTAAACGAAGGGAGGAAGTCGAAAGGGGTCCCGGGCTGGCGGTGGTGGTGGTGGTGGTGGTGGTGGTGGTGGTGGTGGTGGTGGTGGTGGTACTGGGCGAGACGACAGCAGCGGCAGTGCATTGAGGGGAAAGGAAATTCATTCGACACTGCTAGGGAAAGGCGTGGAAAATATTCTGGAACACCAATGAATAAATTAGTCTAATATTATTGACTTCACTTCCGTCCAAATATTGCATCACTCACTTTCCCGTCGTCACTTGGGCCTTTCCCCCCCCCCTCTCCCCATTTTTACTTCCCCCTCCCCCCCACCCTCCGTCACGGTCACGTCCACCTCACAGCTTCCACACACGTCCACACACGTCCACCTCCACCCGACTCCATTTCATGTAAACAAACAAGTAAACAGGCAAGCACAAAAAAAAATATATATGTAATAAAAAAAGGAATAAGCGCCTGTAAAAAGCAGTGAATATTTTTCCGAGTCATACACTTTGTTTATATATTTACTTTCCTGCTTTTTTTCCTCTTCTCCAGCAGCGAGCAGAGTGGTGTTGATCGGAGAGGCAGAGAAGCGAGGAGGAAAGGAGGTGGAGGAGAGGCAGAAAAGAGGAGAGTTAATGAGGAAGTTGTGTATAGGACGGCAAGGCGGGACGCAGTGTGGGGCGACGTGATGGATGAACGCTGCAGGTGGTGGATGAGTAGCATGTGTGGGTGGTGGTGGTGGTGGTGGTGGTGGTGGTGGTGGTGGTGGTGGTGGTGGTGGTGGTGGTGACTGCGAGTAATTGAATTTAATGGGCTGTTAAATGGCTTTCTTTTTCCTTGGATGGGAGAAAATAAACATCGAAGCATATACAAGACATGAAAAAGTGAAGTCACCCCTTGCCCTCGATACACACACACACACACACACACACACACACATACACACACACACACACACACACACACACACACACACACACACACACACACACACACACACACACACACACACATACCATCGTCGGGAAACAAGGGAAATACAAACACTGCCCCGAAATTTAGCCTTGACCCTTCAACATGGGCAGCCAAGGGTGAGGTGGGGAGAAGAGAGGTGATTGGTGAGTGGGGAAGAACCTAACCTCACCCTGGCGGCCGTCACACAAAAAATCGACGCTGCAGGGGAAGAGGGAGACCAAGTTAACCGGCGTTGAAAGGGAGTACGAGGAAGGGTTTGAAAAATGTACTACGACGGTGGTTGGGCAGAGAGTTGAGAGACGATGTAGTAGTGGTGGTGGTGGTGGTGGTGGTGGTGGTGGTACTTTTTTCTTACCCTGGTGAAACACATCAATTAATCATTTAGTTTTCAAGGCAAGCACAATGAAAACTAAATAACCAACACTTGCTGAAAAAAAAACTAGCTCAGAGGTGTATTACAAGTTTTTCAAAATAGCAGAATGGCAAGCTGATGACGGTACTACACGGCTACAGTTAAGAAAATGTGCTCAGGTACTATATTAAGATAAGAACATTAACGCACAAATATCATACTGTGCATTTGATCAGTTGGCAGCTTTTTCTTGTTCCTTATGGCTTCACCAGGAGGGAAACACAATGGGAAGATGGAGACTGATGAAGGCAATGATGACAACGATTATTTTAATGTGGAATGTTATTGATGAAGATGACGATGGGTGGTGATACAGGTGAGAGGTAGTGAATGGGTGGTGATGGGTGATGGGAGGGTGATGGGTGGTGATGGGTAATGATGGGGTGATATAAATAATGACTGGTTATGGATGTCAGATAATTAACAAAGCTTATAAAAACTTATAATGATTGGCGTTTTGTATACATTAAACTATAGTCCAAGTATTTTGAAACTGGTATGTACATGAGCCTTCACATTTTACTGCTACATCTCTTAGAAAGCTACATATTCACTTCATAAAAAGCTTCACGCGCTGTTACCTACTTGATTCCAAAATTAAGGAAAGAGAGTAAACAGACAGTCAATCAGCTAGACAAACCAGTAGTGACAGTCATATTAAACATCTCAACACAAACAGTTAATCGCTACATAGATGGATAATTACCATCTACCATTGTCCGGGTGCACCAAAGAACAACGCTATGGTACACAGTTGTAAATAGACGAAGACACAGTTTGGGTTCAGAGATGACTGGAGGAGTGGGAGGTACGCGTCCCTTTGTTTGAGACTGATGGTGGTGGTGTTGTATGCTGGCGGCGAGGTCATGAAACTACTCCTGCTACCACCGGTCCAAGGGTCCCCGAGGAAGACGTCAACGCTTTAGGACAACACTTTGGGAGCACACCGAGACGACTGGAAGAGTGGGTGTCTCGTTACGATGAAGTGACGGGTGGTGATGGGTGGTGGCGGGTGGTGATGGGTGGTGGCGGGTGGTGATAGATGGTAAAGCAGGTAAAGACTGATGAGTAGTGATATGGGAATAATATAGGATAGCGATGAGGGAGATAGTATGTGATGGGTAGTGATATAGTAATGGGGAGTGAAGCTAATAATGGTAAGAGGATTAAAATGGTGAGCGGCTCGGCCCAGTCAACTCGATCATACTAGGTAAAGACAATAACAAACAAACGGAAAGTATATATCAATCGTCATACATACATACACACGCACACTATAAATCGTAATCCATATTTGAAGTTTTCAGTCAGACGCTCGTGGTTGTGTGGTTTGAAGTGCTTACTACAACGCCTAAAATATTCTATAGAGTCTGACAGGTGTCAATCATGCGTCGGTCCGTGAAATCCTTGTGACCACAACACCTGAGCTTCTGTAGAATGTGAAGGAGATTCCTGCACCCATTTCTCGGTGAGAGGGTGTGAGAGTGGGAAAAATGTGAGTGAATTTTGAGTGAGTGGAAGGTACAGTACCCATCCACTGCCTGGTATAGTTTATGTTGGAGAGATGCCAAGGAGTAGTCTGCCTAGCGCCGTCACCATCACGTTTGGTGGAAATGTGAACTTGCTCCCAACATTTTGGTTTATACCTGTGCTTGCTTGATTCCTAAAACCAATTAATCTCGTATCAAGAAAGATTGTTAGTCACAAGGGACCAAGCCGTCATCCAATACTAACTTGTTTGCAGGTTTCCGACATTCCTGAGTGTAAAAATAACGAACACATCGTTCACAATTTTGATGTTGGATCGACAACAAAGAGGCCAGGTGAAGCCGTCACCTAAGTGGACTGAAAACCTGGAAACAAGTTAACATCTTGATGAAACTTTCAATTCCACAAATTGAATTATGAGGGAAGGGAAACTAATTCCAACATTGTTTAGAACGATTATGCAAGACACACCTTTGTATTAATGTTTGAGTCGTAATTAAACAAAAAGTCAACAGATGGTGGCACTCATCTCCTTATCTCATTTGTGCATCATTATTTTCTATGCCTTTGAGTCGTATGTACCACTAGACTTTCATTGACATGTATAGCAGCGACATCACATCCAAGAGAAGAAAGCGATCTGTTAGGACGTGCAGCGTCGTGTAGTCACGAACTTGTGGCTAGAAATATTAAGAACTTTGTGATTTGCCAGAAAGTCAGTAAATTCCTGAATCAAGCAAGTAAACGGAAGATTAAAACTTTCGTCGCAGGACTGCAAGGTCACTGTTATCGTCGAGTGTTCAATGTGCCTTAGAAGGTGTGGGAATGAACTTGGGCGCCGTGTATGTCAAGAGGACGCCGCCCTTATTCGACTCAAAAATTCTTTGAAGTAAGATGACTGTGCCACCATGATTTGAGACAATACATTGGCACCTTCAAACTAATCAAATTTACAACTTCAACTCATACTGTAACCTTAGTGACCAACTCTTCATGTTACTTTACAATAACTACCACTCGAGGGTAATGCAGACACGTGGAAGGCACAGGACTCGTGCACGCATGAAAACTTAAGAATCTCGTGCTGAGCCAATCACATCACCAGCTTCCTATTTGCAAGTACTTTTACAAAATTCAGTAGGTAACTTTTTACTGCATTTGGACTCTTCAAACACCACTTACACTGGAATGTCCGTAATATAAAACACTTTAAAGGTGCGTGTTTTACTCGTCGCTGGAGCCTCTTCACACGAGACGAGGAAATGAAACTGCTGCTGACTCAGTCGAAAAGAGCTTTTGACACCCTCGAGGAAAATTTTTCCAATCCCATTAATGGCGACAGCAGCCAATGGAACACTCCAAGCAGTGGAATTCTCTCGCCACAAGGACAAGGGAAAGCGTTAGTGTTCCACGCTTTCCTTTTTGAAAAAGAAAAGTTGGAGTAGAACATGGTAGTGCGGTACAAATCTGTTTTCCTTACTGACCTTGAGTGTTTTCTGTGCCGCTGACCACCATGACAATGCTGCCGCCGCTGCACCATCAAAGACAAATGACCTGAGACAAGAACACCGACGAGGAAAGGGTCATCGCAGGGTCACGCCGAGAACTAGCCTTGACCATATCTCGTATTGAAAAATGATGAACAAGTTTTCTCATATAAACATAAACCGATACACGAATATCACCAAGTGGCTTGGTGAACATTTTTTCGTTTAGCTGTACATCACAGGAGGGAACACGGTGCGGTAATGGCCTCAGCTCGGCAAGGCTTCCTGTTGTGGCTGCAGATAGATATGCGTGTGTGAGTGAGGGGCAGCATGTCGAGAATCAACTTTCTTTACCGACAAGTGTACTGTGCGTGGCAGGTCCCACAACGTGACAGACTAGCAGCTTCCTTCCTTGTATCCGTCAATAAAAGAAGACTTGGATCCCTTACACTTGATGGCGGTACGCAGCGCTGAAACATAATTCTCCCCATTGAATAAAAGTGGTTGAAATGTTGCCGCACATCTTCCCAAGGTTTCGATGTATTGCTATTCATTAATTTTCATCGCGTGTGTGTTCGTTCTCCTTCGTCACTTCTGGGTTCTGATAACTACAAACCCACAATGGAAACAACAGCTGTAGAACATTTTTATTCCATTATTCAAGACCCATAAATTTCTGACTATACTTTTTTTTTTTTTTTAATCTACTCTCTTGATGGTATGAAATCGTGTGTGTGGGGCTTGGGGGAGGTGAGGGGGACGATCCAGGGGGAGGGGGGTAGGGGGAGAGGCTGTGAAGGGGCGAGGGCAGGGTAGAATATCACACTCACCATTATACAATTAAAAAAAAATCAACCGCTTGAGCGAGGCGTGGCGTGACGGTCCTGGTGCAAGGCAGATTATCAAGGCAGTCATTCTAACGCGTTTTTTTTCAGACTCGGCCAAATGGGGACGCAGTAAAAAGAATACAGATAGAAAACTGCAATATTTGAACCAGCAACTAATTGGATAACAACGCCAATACCCTTCTCTTCCAGCCCTACCCTCGCCCCCTTACCTTCCCTCCCTTCCTCGACCCTCACCCTCTCTCCTCCCAACCCTTACCCTCACCCTCTCTCCTCCCCTCAGCCTCTCAATCCTTTCCTCTTCTCTATGCTGTCCAACTTTCCTTTGCCTTTGCTCGTTTTGCTACTGTACATTTTTCTTGACGTATTCAGTTCCTTTAAACTTCCCCGATTGAGTTCATTTTCAGTGTGTTATATTTACCAAAAAGTCAAGGCATGTGCAGGTCTTTGGTGAAAGCCTGTATGGGTTGCTGGTCTATTATTAAACAGTCGTTCTCAAGACCTTACATATATATCATATCAGTGTGTGTGCGGGTGTGTTTGTGTGTGTTAGCATTCAGTGGCAGACGAATGATGGTAGGGAACGTATACATAGAAATTGAAAGCCCCATACTCTTTTATACCGGTAAAATATATAGTCGCTTCAATTTTTTCTACGTGTCTGTCACCCACTAGCGGCTTTTGTTAATATGTCACGAAGAGCGAGGTGGGGAACGAGGCTTTCCTGGGTATCAATTCACTGTATAGTATAAAAATATATAGTATAAAAGAAATGAAAAAACACAACCGCTATTGATACGTTGAAGGTACTGGGAATAACTATATTTACCAACCTCACCTGAACATCATACAAAATCACCTCATATTTTTCCCACATCGCCACATCATCTCCCCGTCACTTCCTTTACGCCGCACGTCCACACTCCCTTCCCAGCACTCCATCTCTTCGTCATTCGACACTACGAACATGCCACAATTTCTTCCCACACGTCGCCTACATCCTTGCTTCAGACATGTCATGGTTTCTCACAACACTTCGCCAACACTTCATCTTCGTTCCCTTCTGCTAAACTACAGTCACATCCTTGCCTTGTAGTGCATTTATAGTACACTAAGTCAACCCCAACACCCCCAATACATGGTCCTACTCTCCTATATTCCTTCTTCAACGCGTGTAAAGCCTAGGAGGTCGTGGCTTTGTAGGTTGAACTATATCTTAAGGAGAAAGCATATTTGGAGGATAAGGAAATAATACAAAAAAGAAAGTTATCGAAAGTTTACCTGTCACGGCAAACTGCAATTCGTGGTTGATGCGATGCGATGCGACACACACACACACACACACACACACACACACACACACACACACACACACACACATACACATACACATACACATACACATACACATACACACACACACACACACACACACACACACACACACACACACACACACACACACACACACACACACACACACACACACACACACACACCATGAATACACTTAAAATCCCTCCCATCTGCATAACACAACAACAATACATAATCCTTCTTCCAGTCTGCATGGCTGAGCACCTCTCTCCAACTAAACCTACTCCCTTCCTCCACCTCTCCACCTCCTCCAGACCTCCACATTCAACTCAACACAGGTATACAGGCGAGGGTGGCAATGCTTGCTCCCAACACTGCAAAGGAAAGGTGGAGTTTTCTTTAAATTCGCTACACAATCCCGGGTTAGGAATGTTTATAGTAATATTTGGCTGGGTGAAGATGGCCTTGTGGGGAGGTGTGTACAAGGTGTGAAAGTGATAGTTTGGGTAAGGCAACACACCTGCTCCCTCCCTCCCTCCCTCCCTCCTGTGGCTTCTTCTTCGAGGTAGGAAAAAGTCACTATGGTAAATGCAGTCAAGTCTAAGTCTTTTTCATGTATTGCAATTTTCATCACTACTACGTTATTTTCTGGTATTTTCTGCACCACTGGAAGGAAAAGAACTAACATTTGATGGCATTCAGAACCGAGTTTTTCTTTTTTTTTATTATTACCGTTTGTATGTTGTGGGGAAAATCTATATTTATAACGTTTTCTAATCAGAGGTAGTATTTACAAGGGATGAGTGTGGTGGTAGGGTGTTGGGGGGGGGGTCACCTACCCAAATTCAGGTTCTGGAAACACTACCATTACATTCACGAATTAAAAAAGCTTGCACTCCACGTCCAAAGTATTATTGTTTAGCGTTGAATGTGTCGACCGAAATTGCTGCCGCACATACCCTTCCTCTTTCATTAAGACGCTCAAGTATTCTAGAGGAGCAATTACGCGTCCTCGCTCCCCCGTGAAGCAGCAGGAAAACTGGCGAGGACAAGGAAAAAAACTTAGTCGTCATTGAGGCTCCAGCTCATAACAACACATTTCAGTTTCGTTTCGAGAGTAGATAAGGAGAACCTCTTACCAAAATTACCTAACAGCTCAAGTTCCTGGGCCCCTCGCATCTCTCATCTCTCTCTCTCTCTCTCTCTCTCTCTCTCTCTCTCTCTCTCTCTCTCTCTCTCTCTCTCTCTCTCTCTCTCTCTCTCTCTCTCTCTCTCTCTCTCTCTCTCTCTCTCTCTCTCTCTTAATCCACCTGCGACGAATGATATAATCAATTCGCTAAATAATTACTTTTGCAATTGAATGTCATGATTGAAAAAAAATGTTAAAAATCTGACGCTACATTACGTTCTTCTAAGAATTGATAGCTAAAACGGCTACATATATAATAACAAACCTGAGCAACAACTGCAACGTGACATTATTTATAACAAAGCACAAAAAAGTAGGAGGCAACTTATGATTAATATTAAACGCATTTAAAAGAAACGCTACCTAAAAATTTTCAAAAAATCTATTCCTGGAACTGTAAATTAATTAAACATGGAGGTCAAGTATAAAAATAGAAGAGAAAAAAAATTAAATATTGCCTTTAAAATGTGTCTCAATAATCCCAGAGCCGTTTTATCGTCCACGTAACCCATGATTAAAATAAGAAAAGAAATTATAATTCATACACCCAAAGGAAATAGAACGTCGTCCTAATGTAACGCTACCATCAGTTACTACGACTACTACTATTACAACTGGTGCTACTACTACTACTACTACTACTACTACTACTACTACTACTACTTAACACACATTACTCTTAACAAACAGTGGCTGACAATTACTAGTACTTGGTAATGGTACTCTCCCTCGACCTCATTATTTTTCCTCTCTTGCAGGCTTGTTTGACTTTCCCTTCTCTTCCCCTCGACGCATTGTTCTCAAGTAGGGCGTGTGTGGCGTAGAGTTAATCCATGTTTTGACTTGCCAGGTACTCTCCCGCGTGCACAAGGTGAGCGTCCTCGTGGTGTGTGGTGTGTGTGGTGCTCAGGCCGATGCACCTGAATGCTGAATAATTACCAGGAATGTAATGGTATGAGGCAACAGTAAGGTGAGTGAGGCGCGCGATGTTACTACGCTGATGGGAATGTCAATACACACACAGACACACACACACACACACACACACACACACACACACACACACACACACACACACACACACACACGGTAAAAATTACGTCCTGCATCTACATCTGAGACCCAAGGAACCCTTTCTCTTTGGTGGGTCTGGGGGATGGTAGGGGGGAGCGGGGTGGAGAGACAGCCCCCTCCTCCCCCCCTCTCCCCGTGTACACTCAGCTGTAAATACACTTTGCCTTTACTGACGAGGGTTGCTTGCTATGTAAATGCAGCGTATTAGTGTAATAACCTTTATTTACAGCCTCTTACGAATGCGATGCGGTCCCCCACTTACCCCGTTACCTGTGTCGACGATGCCACGCTAATATTAGACCTGGTGCGTTTGTTGCCCTGGTAACGAGACCCATTGTTGTTGTTGTTGTTGTTGTTGTTTTTGTTATTGTTGTTGTTGTTTCTCTATTTCCGTTCTCCTCCTCCTCCTCCTCAGCGCTCCCTCCTTTTCCCCGTAATTTCCCATCTCATTCCATTTTTTCTTTTTCACTTCTGTTGATTTTCAGAAATTCACAAACATTGTTGCCTATTTTTTTTTGTCTTTTTTTTTTTCCTCCGATGCCTTTCTGCTTTCTTGGTACCAACTCGAAACTTTGAATCTTCTTTTTTATTTTCTAGTTTCTTCTTGCTTGCTTTTGGTGATTTTCATTGTGTTCTTTTGTCGTGAAATGTGCTGCTTTCTCGTCCACTTGACGGGTAATGGTTATGCTGCTTTGTTGTCGCGCTTGTTTGCTTCTCCTATTTCTTGATTTTTTCTATGCAAGAGCGGTTTTGTTTACCTTTTGTTTTAAACTCCCTCTTATATTTCTTGCCAAACGTAGCATGCGTATGTTATGTAATTGTACAAAACAAGTCGAGTTTAGACAATATACAAGGTTTAAAGATGTGGTGTGTTTCTTATTTGAGAAGTAATCACTACTTTGGGCATCAAGGCGAATAGAATGAAATCGTCTGGCAGTCCCAAATTAAAACTCAAATGAATCTATCTTCTTCTGAGAGTAATTCACGTATGCGACAATAATCTATCCTCTCGTACATCTTGCCAGCGAACCAGTTTAATATTATATCATGATACACGTTGTGCTTTATAGAAACATTAAACATGGACTATAACTAAGAGGGTGTTACGTTTTCTCCTCTATCACAAGACATACTCTCTTCCCAACCTTGCAATGACGTTCTCAGATATAAGGAAAATCAAGCCCTTGGTAGTGATGAGTCAGATAAAATAACACTGTATGATGGTCACAGGGAAGCACATGCAAGATTCGTTTATGTATATCACGTGTCCTCCATACTAAAAGAAAAGAAAACATCTTCTTTGGGAAATTTCTCCTTTGGAAATAAAAGCGAAACAACAGCCAGAGACAGAGTCCACGAAGTTCCAGCCAAATGTCAAACACGTATCCAAAAAAAAAATCTCCTGTGATGTGTCTCGATTCCTCTGTGGCCGCAGGAGTCTCCAGGCAGTGTGACATTCGCCTTGCCTTGCTGTCCACGAAGCAAACACAGCACCGGCCGCTTCTACCATCGTTTCCCCTTGACCTTGACATTTCATCTTGGCAAAGCAATATTGCAAATGTTATAGTGTTGGATTCAGCAACAACCCAAGGCAATGATAACACTGACAACGACAATACAATACTACTACCAACACCACCACCATCACTACTACTACTATTACTACTACTACTACTACTACTACGGCGACACATTACTCGCCTGGGATACATGATATGAGACACTAGTACTAGTATATTCATACAAATATTAATAAAAACATTAAAATAAATAATTACCTTGATGAAAAAATAAAGACAAAAAAATAAATATAACGAAAGAAATTATTGAAAACAAATGAATAAATAGTTACAACAAAGAGTGTGGGTGTCTGTCGCTGGCGTTAACAATGAGGGTGAAGGTAATGACGGTGATTACTACACGTTATATAAACACTGACGCGACTGAGTGTTACTTTAGAGGTGTGGTGAACGTTGTTACGCTCAGATAGTAGATTCATACTTTAGAGAAGGTATTACTATCAACCATATAAACTTTTTCATTACTTGCATCCTTTCAGAGGCAAACCATTCTTTCCCTTATTTCGTTATAACCAAATTTTACGTATTGTTGTGATAACTATGGTAATAACTGTAAGATAAGTAGCTTAATAATTGCGACAGAATATAATAAGTTAGACAGGTACTTAGGATCGAGCTAATGCAAGTTAATTATTTGTATGCCATTTCAGAACTGTGTATACTTATTATAGTCGGCATTAATACAAGTAGGAATATTAATTTCTACTCCTACTCGAATCAAATTAGAGTGACGCGTGCAGCAGGTACGTAACCGTGTAGCTTGTGTTCCTCACCCATGTGTTACCCAAAGGTGTCACATTGTGTGGTGCCAACGAAACTTATCATTTCACACATACACACACACAAACTAAAGAGCTAGTTGCATTTGAGTGTACAAATGCCTTTTTAATGCAACGAAAGGAAAAAAAAAATATCTAGAATCGAGAAAAAGATAGATGGTGTCAATACGAACCTTAATAACAACAATACAAACAAAAAAATACATGTGACAAAATCTCTGAAAGCATCCTTATATATATATATATATATATATATATATATATATATATATATATATATATATATATATATATATATATATATATATATACACACACACACACACAATCAATGCAGGAAGAGGAAACAAGTTCGTGAAAGCAACGCACACACACAGACACAGACACAGACACAGACACAGACACAGACAGACACAGACAGACACAAACACAGACACAGACACAGACACAGACACAGACACACACACACACACACACACACACACACACACACACACACACACACACACACACACACACACACACACACACACACACACATATATATATATAGAAATATGTAAAAAAGAAAATCCTCAACATAAAACAAACAGACAAACGAACGAACAAATACAAACACACCCAGACCAACACAAAAACGACCTTCAACAAACACACAACAGGAGACACACACGTCACGCTGCTAACGAAACACTGTTTAAACAAAATCCTCAACTGTTTCCAGTCAAGCTAATATCATAGCCAAACATTCCTTCTGCTTGTGTCCATTACGCCCCGCCTTAATTATTAACCGGCTGAGAATGCACATCGTAATTGCCTTTGTAATATGCATAATAAACTCTGGGTGTAATTGGCGTGAGTTAGTTTACACGGCAGCGAGGCGAGGGAAGCGAGGGAGGAAGGACGTCACGATGGCCACGGTAAAGATGGACCAAAATAAAGAAACAAAGGGGAGGAAGAAAATAAGCAAGTGTTTAATTAAAACGTTAATGGAACCCCACGAACATGTACTAATTAAAAAAAACGTTAATTGATAATAAAGGTCCAGAATTCTATGCAATATATTATATGAAATGAACTATTAATGCAACACTAACAAGGAAACAATGTAGATCACCAGTAAGGAAGGACGCGCTCTAAAGTTATATATATATATATATATATATATATATATATATATATATATATATATATATATATATATATATACATATACACATGTGTGTGTGTGTATGTGTGTGTGTGTGTGTGTGTGTGTGTGTGTGTGTGTGTGTGTGTGTGTGTGTGTGTGTGTGTGTGTGTGTGTGTGTGTGTGTGTGTGTGTGTGTGTGTGTGTGTGTGTGTGTGTGTGTGTGTGTGTGTGTAATATATGAAGCTTTACCCTAACGAGAAGAAAAAACTCACAGAAACTAATCCATACTCATGAATATTACAACGAAAAAAAGAAAAGAATAATTAAATGCGATACACCCACACCCACACACACACCCACACACACACACATACACACACAATCGAACGAATAAACACACAAACCCACAACTTTCATTTCCTGTCTGCAAGTGGAGCTTCCGGAAAAATGGATAACAGAAAGCGAGAGTATTGGCGAGCGCAATGGTCACGTTATCAACTAATCATTAGGGTGCGGAGCCAAAAACAAGGTACTGGAATGAACCAACACGTGCAGGAATGAACCAACACGTGCAGGAATGAATCAACACGTGCAGGGATGAACCAATATGTGCGGTACGTTCCTGCCTTCTTGGTGACACGTGGTGATTTCCATTATTCTTATTAGGAAAGCAAGAGTGAACAAGGGTTTGATATTATAGTAATAAAAAAAAACTGAGGCCAGATTCGTGTTCAGCATGACCGAGAACCTCAATGTAAGAATTGTTCATGATGTTCGCAGGTGTCGAAATTTTCATGGAATTTCTAATGGTGTTTGTACCGCGGACACACATTACTACATGTCTAAAAAAACCCAATAGGATTACTGGCACACCGATTCCCAGTTAGATTCCCTTGATGCAATTCCACTCTGTCCCAGCGGTTACTTATTTATCAACTGTTGTAAGAGTGTCGTTGTTTGGAGGAAAAAATGTCACTTCTTTTTATTCTCAAGCGTATATTGTTCCCTGTTGCTTCTTGTCTTCGTACCTACAAGACTTACAACCAAGAAAAAAAGGCATGTTTAAAAAGGAAAAGTTAAGAAATTTATAAAGTAAATAATTTTTTCCCCCCCCACAACACAGCCAGGCGGTACACGGAGCGAAAACAGAACTAAAGTAAAAATAATTAGTCCAATACTACAGGGAGCACACCTGTCGCAGCTTCGCATACCTGAGGGAAGGGAGAACACCTGAGTGTCAAGGGAACCAGCCTGCTCCATCCCGTAATCAAATAGAAGTTGGGGAAAAAAAATGTTATTGTTTACAGGAGTGCAAGTGAGGGCAGGGCAATGTTTGGAAAGGCCTCCTGGTCTTTGCGTTCCAGGGAGAGCGAGTTCCAGCTTCTGATCCTATTCTTTGAAATATTTTTGTTTCTTTTTCCTTTTCTAGTT
>JAPQNM010000370.1:92500-122500 GCA_029783475.1 Metacarcinus magister
AAGATTTTGATCGGCCAGTCATGACCGAGCGAGCGGTGGGAATTGAATTGTTTTCTGCCTCTATATACCTAATTCTAGTGAGTCTTATCTTGATGCAGCAGCATTTAAGAATGAAAATAAATAACTTCCATAGCCATTGGCACCGGTGACAGAGTCAGTAGTGAAGATTTTGATCGGCCGGTCATGACCGAGCGAGCGGTGGGAATTGAATTGTTTTCTGCCTCTATATACCTAATTCTAGTGAGCCTTATCTTGATGTAGCAGCATTTAAAAATGAAAATAAATAACTTCCATAGCCATTGGCACCGGTGACAGAGTCAGTAGTGAAGATTTTGATCGGCCGGTCATGACCGAGCGAGCGGTGGGAATTGAATTGTTTTCTGCCTCTATATACCTAATTCTAGTGAGTCTTATCTTGATGCAGCAGCATTTAAGAATGAAAATAAATAACTTCCATAGCCATTGGCACCGGTGACAGAGTCAGTAGTGAAGATTTTGATCGGGCGGTCATGACCGAGCGAGCGGTGGGAATTGAATTGTTTTCTGCCTCTATATACCTAATTCTAGTGAGTCTTATCTTGATGCAGCAGCATTTAACAATGAAAATAAATAACTTCCATAGCCATTGGCACCGGTGACAGAGTCAGTAGTGAAGATTTTGATCGGCCGGTCATGACCGAGCGAGCGGTGGGAATTGAATTGTTTTCTGCCTCTATATACCTAATTCTAGTAAGTCTTATCTTGATGCAGCAGCATTTAAGAATGAAAATAAATAACTTCCATAGCCATTGGCACCGGTGACAGAGTCAGTAGTGAAGATTTTGATCGGCCGGTCATGACCGAGCGAGCGGTGGGAATTGAATTGTTTTCTGCCTCTATATACCTAATTCTAGTGAGCCTTATCTTGATGCAGCAGCATTTAAGAAAGTCAAAGAAAGGCTATGTACACTACAGGAGTAATCAAACAGACTCTGCCATCCTGAAATAGTGTATAAAAACTTGTTTTCATCCAATGTTCTACTTAAACTAGTTGTAACTCCTTTCGTTTTACTCGTATTGAATTTTCAAGCAATGCTTCAAAACCTGCACCTCTTTCTGATCCTTATGGTATGTAACAAGTACTGATAAACACAATATTAAGAAAATATATATTACGTCCTCACGTAAATTACGTAGATTATAAATAATGAAAAAAGAAACTAGACGCAGGATTGGAATGGGATAGGGTTTAAAAAGAGGAGAAAAATATTTATAATTTCACAATATAACTCTTTGTTATATTTGATCGGTATCTATCTCATGAAAAATAGTTATCTACTAAGATAATGATATCATTAAACAAACAATATTAGCTTCTAAGCTAAGATACCAATTGAACAGAGTGCTTTGTTTATTAGTTGGTAATTTCATAAGGAATATCCGATATCTTTTCCATCAACATTGGTAAAGTATTAGATCCACCATACTGATTTTATCATCTGTTTTAACCCAAATAAATTAATTTATAGCAATAAAAGTTTCTAGAGAAATTAACTGAAACTATGCTGAAAGTCTTACATTATTCCCATGTACAACATAGATTAAAAAAAACAAAATCGAAGAGGAAATTTTGCAAAAAATTTCCCGGAGTAGAAAAAATGACAGAAATACACCATATGTTGAGGTCAATTCTAGACGTCCACGAGGGTCTGTAAGATGGTTAAACGTGTCGTAAGGCTTAGTTATGAACTGCTTTAAGCTGTAACAGTCATTACAAGAATATTCGTGGACGTTAAGACAATATGTGTTCCTTACGGGGTAACGTGTCGTGTGTAGGAGTATACGCGGGTTACTGATGGCTATCATATCCTCTCGATGGAGCTTGACACTGCAATAAAAGTACTGCATTACATTTTTTAATGAAAATAAATCACTTCCATAGCCATTGGCACCGGTGACAGAGTCAGTAGTGAAAATTTTGATCGGTCGGTCATGTCCGAATGAGCGGTGGGAATTGAATTGTTTTCTGCCTCTATATACCTAATTATAGTGAGCCTTATCTTGATGCAGCAGCATTTAAGAATGAAAATAAATAACTTCCATAGCCATTGGCACCGGTGACAGAGTCAGTAGTGAAGATTTTGATCGGCCGGTCATGACCGAGCGAGCGGTGGGAATTGAATTGTTTTCTGCCTCTATATACCTAATTCTAGTGAGTCTTATCTTGATGCAGCAGCATTTAAGAATGAAAATAAATAACTTCCATAGCCATTGGCACCGGTGACAGAGTCAGTAGTGAAGATTTTGATCGGCCGGTCATGACCGAGCGAGCGGTGGGAATTGAATTGTTTTCTGCCTCTATATACCTAATTCTAGTGAGTCTTATCTTGATGCAGCAGCATTTAAGAATGAAAATAAATAACTTCCATAGCCATTGGCACCGGTGACAGAGTCAGTAGTGAAGATTTTGATCGGCCGGTCATGACCGAGCGAGCGGTGGGAATTGAATTGTTTTCTGCCTCTATATACCTAATTCTAGTGAGCCTTATCTTGATGCAGCAGCATTTAAAAATGAAAATAAATAACTTCCATAGCCATTGGCACCGGTGACAGAGTCAGTAGTGAAGATTTTGATCGGCCGGTCATGACCGAGCGAGCGGTGGGAATTGAATTGTTTTCTGCCTCTATATACCTAATTCTAGTGAGTCTTATCTTGATGCAGCAGCATTTAAGAATGAAAATAAATAACTTCCATAGCCATTGGCACCGGTGACAGAGTCAGTAGTGAAGATTTTGATCGGCCGGTCATGACCGAGCGAGCGGTGGGAATTGAATTGTTTTCTGCCTCTATATACCTAATTCTAGTGAGCCTTATCTTGATGCAGCAGCATTTAAAAATGAAAATAAATAACTTCCATAGCCATTGGCACCGGTGACAGAGTCAGTAGTGAAGATTTTGATCGGCCGGTCATGACCGAGCGAGCGGTGGGAATTGAATTGTTTTCTGCCTCTATATACCTAATTCTAGTGAGTCTTATCTTGATGCAGCAGCATTTAAGAATGAAAATAAATAACTTCCATAGCCATTGGCACCGGTGACAGAGTCAGTAGTGAAGATTTTGATCGGCCGGTCATGACCGAGCGAGCGGTGGGAATTGAATTGTTTTCTGCCTCTATATACCTAATTCTAGTGAGTCTTATCTTGATGCAGCGGCATTTAAGAATGAAAATAAATAACTTCCATAGCCATTGGCACCGGTGACAGAGTCAGTAGTGAAGATTTTGATCGGCCGGTCATGACCGAGCGAGCGGTGGGAATTGAATTGTTTTCTGCCTCTATATACCTAATTCTAGTGAATCTTATCTTGATGCAGCAGCATTTAAGAATGAAAATAAATAACTTCCATAGCCATTGGCACTGGTGACAGAGTCAGTAGTGAAGATTTTGATCGGCCGGTCATGACCGAGCGAGCAGTGGGAATTGAATTGTTTTCTGCCTCTATATACCTAATTCTAGTGAGCCTTATCTTGATGTAGCAGCATTTAAAAATGAAAATAAATAACTTCCATAGCCATTGGCACCGGTGACAGAGTCAGTAGTGAAGATTTTGATCGGCCGGTCATGACCGAGCGAGCGGTGGGAATTGAATTGTTTTCTGCCTCTATATACCTAATTCTAGTGAGTCTTATCTTGATGCAGCAGCATTTAAGAATGAAAATAAATAACTTCCATAGCCATTGGCACCGGTGACAGAGTCAGTAGTGAAGATTTTGATCGGCCGGTCATGACCGAGCGAGCGGTGGGAATTGAATTGTTTTCTGCCTCTATATACCTAATTCTAGTGAGCCTTATCTTGATGCAGCAGCATTTAAGAAGGTCAAAGAAAGGCTATGTACACTACAGGAGTAATCAAACAGACTCTGCCATCCTGAAATAGTGTATAAAAACTTGTTTTCATCATATGTTCTACTTAAACTAGTTGTAACTCCTTTCGTTTTACTCGTATTGAATTTTCAAGCAATGCTTCAAAATCTGCACCTCTTTCTGATCCTTATGGTATGTAACAAGTACTGATAAACACAATATTAAGAAAATATATATTACGTCCTCACGTAAATTACGTAGATTATAAATAATGAAAAAAGAAACTAGACGCAGGATTGGAATGGGATAGGGTTTAAAAAGAGGAGAAAAATATTTATAATTTCACAATATAACTCTTTGTTATATTTGATCGGTATCTATCTCATGAAAAATAGTTATCTACTAAAATAATGATATCATTAAACAAACAATATTAGCTTCTAAGCTAAGATACCAATTGAACAAAGTGCTTTGTTTATTAGTTGGTAATTTCATAAGGAATATCTGATATCTTTTCCATCAACATTGGTAAAGTATTAGATCCACCATACTGATTTTATCATCTGTTTTAACCCAAATAAATTAATTTATAGCAATAAAAGTTTCTGGTGAAATTAACTGAAACTATGCTGAAAGTCTTACATTATTCCCATGTACAACATAGTTTAAAAAAAACAAAATCGAAGAGGAAATTTTGCAAAAAATTTCCCGGAGTAGAAAAAATGACAGAAATACACCATATGTTGAGGTCAATTCTAGACTCCACGAGGGTCTGTAAGATGGTTAAACGTGTCGTAAGGCTTAGTTATGAACTGCTTTAAGCTGTAACAGTCATTACAAGAATATTCGTGGACGTTAAGACAATATGTGTTCCTTACGGGGTAACGTGTCGTGTGTAGGAGTATACGCGGGTTACTGATGGCTATCATATCCTCTCGATGGAGCTTGACACTGCAATAAAAGTACTGCATTACATTTTTTAATGAAAATAAATCACTTCCATAGCCATTGGCACCGGTGACAGAGTCAGTAGTGAAAATTTTGATCGGTCGGTCATGTCCGAACGAGCGGTGGGAATTGAATTGTTTTCTGCCTCTATATACCTAATTCTAGTGAGCCTTATCTTGATGCAGCAGCATTTAAGAATGAAAATAAATAACTTCCATAGCCATTGGCACCGGTGACAGAGTCAGTAGTGAAGATTTTGATCGGCCGGTCATGACCGAGCGAGCGGTGGGAATTGAATTGTTTTCTGCCTCTATATACCTAATTCTAGTGAGCCTTATCTTGATGCAGCAGCATTTAAGAATGAAAATAAATAACTTCCATAGCCATTGGCACCGGTGACAGAGTCAGTAGTGAAGATTTTGATCGGCCGGTCATGACCGAGCGAGCGGTGGGAATTGAATTGTTTTCTGCCTCTATATACCTAATTCTAATGAGCCTTATCTTGATGCAGCAGCATTTAAGGTCAAAGGAAGGCTATGTACACTACAGGAGTAATCAAACAGACTCTGATCAGTAAACCGCTTACAATCTTATTCAATAAATCCTTAAGAGATGTTAAAGTTCCATCAGATTGGAAACGTGCAAATGTAACACCAATCTTCAAAAAGGGGGACAAGTCACAACCTGGAAATTATAGGCCAATCAGTCTGACATCAGTTGTATGTAAATTAATGGAGACAATCATTCGTGACAATGTGGTGAAATTCCTTGAAGACAACGATAAAATAAAACCCTCACAGCATGGTTTTCGTAATAAACGTTCATGTTTAACTGACTTATTAGAATTCTTCCACAATGTTTTTGACGCGTACGATGAAAGCAGAGCAGTAGATGTCATATATCTGGATTTTCAAAAGGCCTTTGATAAAGTACCTCATCAACGATTGCTTAATAAACTAATGACTCACGGTATCTCTGGTAGCATTTACATTGGCTTCTGGACTGGCTCTCTGAACGTAAGCAGAGAGTAGTCTTAAACGGTGTCTCCTCTCAATGGTTAAACGTAAAAAGCTGCGTACCACAAGGTTCAGTGCTTGGTCCTGTCTTATTCATGATATATGTTAATGACATAGATGATGGGATCACTTGCAAAATATCGAAATTCGCTGACGATACGAAAATTCTCAGCAAAGTAACTACGACAATTGACAGAGAAGTCTTACAATCAGACCTAGATCGACTAACATCTTGGGCCAATAAATGGCAAATGAAATTTAACGTTAAAAATGCAAGGTACTACACATCGGTAGAAATAATGATCACGTTCAGTACTCAATGAATGGTAAATCATTTTCTACAGTAAACAAGGAAAAAGATCTGGGAATCACAATATCAAACGATTTAAAACCCAGTCAACATTGCTCAGAGGTAGTTAAAACTGCTAACAGATTGGTCGGCTTTATTGGGCGTACTTTCGAAAATAAATCAGAAAAAGTCATATTAAAACTGTATAATTCACTAGTACGACCCCATCTTGAGTATTGCGTACAGTTTTGGTCCCCATATTACAGAAAGGACATTGACAAACTGGAAAGAGTCCAGCGAAGAATAAGAAAAATGATTCCAAGGCTGAAAAATAAACTTTATGAAGAAAGACTTAAAGAACTAAACTTATTCAGCCTAGAAAAACGAAGGATGCGAGGGGATTTAATTGAAATGTTCAAGATAATCAAAGGATTCGATAATATCAATACAGAAGATTACATTACTTTTGATAGATCAAATATAACAAGAAGACGTCATTCTTTTAAGATTACTGGTAAAAGATTCACATCAAACGAAGCCAAGCACTTCTTTTTCAATCGGATCGTGAACGTTTGGAACTCCCTGCCCGCCAATGTCGTCGACAGTAAAACAATTACTACGTTCAAAAATAGACTTGACAAATACTTAGAAGCCAATCCACAACTAAAATACTATCCGTTAACGTAGCAAACTTTTGAGTATGTTCATCCTGATGTACCTAACTTACGAAATGTCGATTCAAAAGACGTCGCTAGTGGCCTGACATCGCTTGCCAGGAAGTAGTGGTAGCAGTAGTGGTAGTGACAATAGTGATAGTCTGGTCTTGGTTAGCCTTCCTTTCCCTGCCAGCCATGGCTGGGGAAAGAAGCCTTCACCCTTACTATCCTGTATCCTTCATTCTAGATTAGATAGTGTACTCACAAACAGCCTCGTAAGGGCCAGCAGGCCTGTTGCTGTTTGTTCTTCCTATGTGTTCCTATGTGTTCCTCATCCACGCCAGCATACTTGTGTAACTCAAATTATCCATTATTTTTCATTTAATCACCTCCTCCCCCTCCCTTTAATTCACTCAGCGGAGGGGAGGGTGCCTGGCGTAGTGGCTAAGGGCGTGAGGCAGGTAAAGGAGACTGTAATGTGATCAGTTCTACGGGTTCGATTCCCTCAATACATTTTCTACCCTTCTATCCCTCCCGATTGTAAAGTAGACAGTGTGACTTGTAACCTAACCTAACTTAACTTGACTTGAATTTGTGGGTAATGGTTTGATATCTGTATGAACTGATTAATAAAGGCCATAAGAGGTGATGATGATGATGTATTGATGATGATGATGAGGATGATGATAATGTGGTGATGATTGTGTTTTGAGGTGTGGAAAATCAAAAAATAAAAAATTCCTCTTATTCCAGTAACAGTACTACCACCACCACCATCACTAACAACAACAACAACAACAACAACAACACCAGCATCAACAACCACCCATATACCACCACATCATGAGCACGAGGCACCAATAAAAGGGGAGGGAGAGGGAACATAAAACCATCTGATGGGAAAGAATCGAAACTTTGGTGGCGAGCGAGGCTACTGGAACTCTGAAGGGGGGGCGAAAAGGAAGGGGGAGAGTGCGGGGGTGCGAGGGGGTGCGAGAGGGAGGTGGGGGGGTTGGCGGGGGCGGGAAGGGTTAGTCTGAAGGAGCTGCAACTTCGGAGCAACTTAAACTTAGATCTGACAGTAGCAAGGCAAAGGAAGACCCTCGACTTTCCATTCCTTAAGGCAGTTTAAACATGGTTCGTCGGTTCTTGTTGTCAAATGTATGCAGGAGGAGGAGGAGGAGGAGGAGGAGGAGGAGGAGGAAGAGGAAGAGGAAGAGGAAGAGGAAGAGGAAGAGGAAGAGGAAGAGGAGGAGGAGGAGGAGGAGGAGGAGGTCGTTTGTGTTCCTGTTGATCGACTAATATACAAGGTCGAATGCGTTGATTACAAGACTGTATCTAAGTGACGACCTCTGAACGTGTGTGTGTGTGTGTGTGTGTGTGTGTGTGTGTGTGTGTGTGTGTGTGTGTGTGTGTGTGTGTGTGTGTGTGTGTGTGTGTGTGTGTGTGTGTGTGTGTGTGTGTGTGTGTGTGTGTGTGTGTGTGTGTGTGTGTGTGTGTATATATAGGTTTTGACTATGTGCACTATACTTTAATGGATACCAATGCAAAATCTGTGTAGTTTTTGAACGAACTAAACAATTGAGAGCCATTTCCCTCCCCCCAGTCGTGGCTGCAGGCCGCACGCGTGTATAAGTTATGTGGTCAGTGTATTGGTTCTCGTCTTTTCCTCTCTCTCCCTTCCTGTCCTGCTCCCTCGCAACATCTCTCTCGACTCACTCATACAACCCTTCTCAATTTACCTTTCCCTCCTCCACTCTGTTAAAAAAAAAAGAGAAATATTCATCTTCCACATATCCACAAATATAAATGATAGAATACGTTGCATTTACATAAACCTTCGCTAACACATTTCTCACTCGACAGTCCAATCCACACATATTCTCAGCAAACTTAGACTGAAAAAAAAAAACATAATTAAAAGATGAAGGTCCGTCTCTCTATGTCCTCTGTCCTTACCCATACACCAACACACACAACACCACCATACACCTAACTCCATTAAGTCTAAAATATTTATGGGCACTATTACCACCTCACAGGTTTTCCATAGAGTCCTTGGATGCTTCCTATTCATACCTGGGAGTGGCGCTGCATCACCTAGCTGAGTAAAGGGGGAGGAGAGAATCACAGCCTTCCAAGACCACCTCTCTCTCTCTCTCTCTCTCTCTCTCTCTCTCTCTCTCCACCATCCTCCCTCCCAACCATCGCCTTGACGTTACAACAAGAGTGAGGGTAATTAATTGTCGGTCTGGGGTCAGGGTAAGTTAAAGGGGGTCATGGGTTACTGGGGGGGTTAGGGATCATGGGTAATGGGGCACGGAGGGCGTTCACACTCCCTGCCCCATCAGTGAAGTGTTGTGTTTTTTTTTTGTGTGTCGTAAGATATGTATTGTTTAATCTCCATTGTCTACTGATTTGGTTTATTTTCGTTTGCTGTGTTGGGAAAGTAGGAAAGATTTCTAATTTGGTTTGGCTCCCGTTATGGTGGTGGTGGTGGTAGATTTCCAAATAGTACATAATTCTTCTGATAATTACAGGTACTTGAGTGAAAATTGACCGCTGTAATTACGGTCAGGGCAGCGATAAGAGGCGGCCTCCAGTTCTCCCTCACCAGCGATACAGTAAGTCACCTGCTCCCCCCCCACCCCTACACACACACCCTCTCTGCCCTGCACCCTTCCTTCCTTCCTCAACCTTCTGACCTCCTCACTTTCCCCTTCGATCTCACGTTTTTCCTCTCCTTCCTCCCTTCCATCCATCCTGCGTCCTTACTAAGCAAACATCCCTCGCTACAGAATATACTTTCAATATTTATCGAAAAAATATCCGATAGCTCGATAAGATATATTAAAAAAGAAAAAGAAAAAGTGGAGTCAAGAATATCAAAATCACGTGACGGTGTTGGAAGAGGAGGGAAAATGTTTTGCAAGTGTGCCAGATGCAGCAAACAATGTCCCTGGAGGGTGTTTGTAGCGGCCTCACGCTGTGCCCTTACCCCCCTCCCACGCCTGCACGGTCCACCCTAAACAAATGACAGCTTGGCGCGCCTCGCTTCCCTTCCTCAATAAAATGAAGTACACGTTTTTTTTTCTATTTTGGTCCAAAGATTTAGACAACCTCGAATTGAAAGTTGTCACGGAAACGAGTATTCGCCACGGTCTGAGTGTGTGTGTGTGTGTGTGTGTGTGTGTGTGTGTGTGTGTGTGTGTGTGTGTGTGTGTGTGTGTGTGTGTGTGTGTGTGTGTGTGTGTGTGTGTGTGTGTGTGTGTGTGTGTGTGTGGTGTGTGTGTGTGTGTGTGTGTGTGTGTGTGTGTGTGTGTGTGTGTGTGTGTGTGTGTGTGTGTGTGTGGTGTGTGTGTGTGTGTGTGTGTGTGTGTGTGTGTGTGTGTGTGTGTGTGTGTGTGTGTGTGTGTGGTGTGTGTGTGTGTGTGTGTGTGTGTGTGTGTGTGTGTGTGTGTGTGTGTGTGTGTGTGTGTGTGTGTGTGTGTGTGTGTGTGTGTGTGTGTGGTGTGTGTGTGTGTGTGTGTGTGTGTGTGTGTGTGTGTGTGTGTGTGTGTGTGTGTGTGTGTGTGTGTGTGTGTGTGTGTGTGTGTGGTGTGTGTGTGTGTGTGTGTGTGTGTGTGTGTGTGTGTGTGTGTGTGTGTGTGGTGTGTGTGTGTGTGTGTGTGTGTGTGTGTGTGTGTGTGTGTGTGTGTGTGGTGTGTGTGTGTGTGTGTGTGTGTGTGTGTGTGTGTGTGTGTGTGTGTGTGTGTGTGTGTGTGTGTGTGTGTGTGTGTGTGTGTGTGTGTGTGTGGTGTGTGTGTGTGTGTGTGTGTGTGTGTGTGTGTGTGTGTGTGTGTGTGTGTGGTGTGTGTGTGTGTGTGTGTGTGTGTGTGTGTGTGTGTGGTGTGTGTGTGTGTGTGTGTGTGTGTGTGTGTGTGGTGTGTGTGTGTGTGTGTGTGTGTGTGGTGTGTGTGTGTGTGGTGTGTGTGTGTGTGTGTGTGTGTGTGTGTGTGTGTGGTGTGTGTGTGTGTGTGTGGTGTGTGTGTGTGTGTGTGTGTGTGTGTGTGTGTGTGTGTGTGTGTGTGTGTGTGTGTGGTGTGTGTGTGTGTGTGTGTGTGTGTGTGTGTGTGTGTGTGTGTGTGTGTGTGTGTGTGTGTGTGTGTGTGTGTGTGTGTGTGTGTGGTGTGTGTGTGTGTGTGTGTGTGTGTGTGTGTGTGTGTGTGTGTGTGTGTGTGTGTGTGTGTGTGTGTGTGTGTGGTGTGTGTGTGTGTGTGTGTGTGTGTGTGTGTGTGTGTGTGTGTGTGTGTGTGTGTGTGTGTGTGTGTGTGTGGTGTGTGTGTGTGTGTGTGTGTGTGTGTGTGTGCGTGTGCGCGTGTGTGTGAGTGAGAGAGAGAGAAAGGTGAACTGTCAGGTCTCTCTTGTAAGCCATGAATAAGAGACGTGAGTAAGAGGGAAGTCAAATGTCTGCACAAATACAACGCCAAACCAAAACCAACGTTGATAGACAGTCATTCACTACACCTGCGTAAACTTGTTATACATAATTCATACATGTACTCACGTTTTTTTCCTTTCCGCCGCCTTCTACTCCCGCGTTGATGCTGAAAAGATGCAAAAATAAGTCAGTAATTATAGATATGTAAAAAAAAGCGAGAAAAAAAAAAAATATTCAGAATCATTGTTGCCTTTTAGATATGTTACCAAAATTAAGTGATAACCAGATCTACACAACACACACACACACACACACACACACACACACACACACACACACACACACATCAGCAAGAGTACTATACAAGTCTCCTCACATCTTCACAAGTCAACACTATACCATTCTACACTAAGTTCTGCCTACAATATTCTCAAGGTCATTTCACCACCTCATTCACGGGTCTATCTTTACAGGATCTACAGTAATCTTTAGGCCCATTCAGTCAGGCTTTTGATACATCTGTTATCTGCTCTTCTACCCACATAGCCAGTCTATCTCCATTTCTTCTTTTTAACAATTTATCTGATGTATTAAATGTTTTTTGTTCTTTCATCAGTGTTTATCTCTTGCTATCTTTTATATGTTATTTCTAGTCATCAGTCTTCTATTGCTCACTGTGCATTTTGTTTATTATTTTTCAAAAGATTTATTTTATTTTTAAGTTTATGCAGTTAATATACAACTACATATGCAGTTAAAAAATACATTTCTCCTCGGTATTATATTTCAATTTTATGTTTAACTACAATGTGAATATCGTTTTTTTATGGCAAATACATGACATCATTATATTAACAGGTAATAACTATAAATACGTAATGGTGACAAGCGTCTCTTTGCTTTTTCTGTGTTATTTCATCCAATATCGGTGATTATTTCATTTAATTTCTTGGCGCAAAAATTATATTCAACAACTTCTTCAGAGCATAACTTTCAATGAAATGACGCTGTTTTGTGCATTAGTATTCATATATACCTTAATAAATTTTTACTTTTATTCATTCTTAGACCTATTAAAAAAAATATCACTATTGTAGTCATTTGTTCTTGTAATTCTGTATTGTATTTCCGAGATGACGATGATATTCTATGCAATTTCTAGCTGGTTACATTAATCTATTTTGAATTAATATTTATCCATTTGGTTTTCCGGTTGAGATTCTTGCACGACTCTTCTCTTTTCTTTAATATTGATTTTGTTCGTGTTTAGCGCCACGGGATCACTGCAGAGTCATTTGCTTAGAAACTTTGAAGTACTCTTGTGTGCTCATTATTTCCGGGTTCACTTAATGAGTACAAAACTGTTTCTTTTGTTCTTTTGAGTCAAGGGCTTCTCAAAATTTACACAAGGTCTGCGTTAGGACTTGTTATATTTTGTGTTATATTCAAGTTAGCGTGGTTATTACGTGCAGCTGAGTGTGTGTGAGTGTGTGTGTGTGTGTGTGTGTGTGTGTGTGTGTGTGTGTGTGTGTGTGTGTGTGTGTGTGTGTGTGTGTGTGTGTGTGTGTGTGTGTGTGTGTGTGTGTGTGTCTGCATGTGTGTGTGCGTGCATGTGCGTGCGCTTGGAGGGGCCATGTGAGAGCCAATAAAAGCCCAAAATTATCTAAAGTGACGATAAAAAATGGTGAAGGGTCGGAGGAGGTTGACCCTCGAGCCACCTCACCTTCCCTCGCGACACCTCGATCACAGCGATGCGGGCGCGACAGAGGGGTGGGTAATGGGCGGCAGCGGACCCTTCACAGTGTGTTTGGACAGCCTGTTAGGGCGTGAGTGGCCAGAGGGGCTGTGACGCTGTTGACGTGGCCAGGCAGGCGTGAGGTCCGGTCCAGAGGCAAATCGAAGAAAGGAGAAACAAGGAAGGTTTTCAGCGGCATTAGATATATGTAGAAGATATGCTATGTTGTTATGACTGATGGAGGAGGAGGAAGAGGAAGAGGAGGAGAAGGGGGAAGAGGAGGAGGAGTACAGAAGGAGTGGAAGAGCCTAAGTTCAAGTTGACAGTGAGTCCGTTGGGGGTAAGGGGAGACGCCCGCATGGACTCGTATTTGACAGTTTCTCCATAAAATATCGAGGGAGAGGGAGAGAGAGAAAGAGGGAGAGAATGAGATAGAGAAAGAGGGGGAAAGAGGAAGAGAGCGAGAGACAGAAACAGAGAAAGAAGAAGGATATTGACAACGAAGGGGAGGAGGAAGACGAAGAAGGGAGAAGTGTGTACTACCAGAGAGGTGCCATCAAATGCAAACAGTGAAACAGGAGCAAGGACGAAGGAGGAGAAAGCGCGGGAATCCTAACCCTTCTCGGACGACAAGCATGCGGGACCCTTGATTAGCCGAGGGGTGGACGCGGGAAAATGACTGTAGAGTGAACATTAGAGACACAAAATTACACCATTAAACAGGAAAAAGAGAGAAAAAATTGAACATTAACACAATGGAAAAAAGCCACAGTTTCTGCAGGAGTCGAGGCAGAAGGGTTGACGATGGATGGAACAGAGTTAGTAAATGGTCGAGAAGTGAAGATGGAAGATAAATATTGAGTGAGCGGAGCATGCATAGGTGACTGAAGGGATTAACAGAATGCGCCACAGTAAAAACAGGGAGCCCTTGGTCACACGATTGCAGGGACTAGAGTGAAGATAGGGTGAGGGAAGAAGGGTGATGGTAGAAAGAGTGAGAGTAGGGTGGATACGATAAAGGAACCTGTTATATAGAAGACAAAAAAATGGAAGAAACATAGGCATGGAAAAATAAATAATAGAGCAATCCGGAAAGAAAAGAAAAAAAAAAGTACTAGGTAACGGTTATCACACGTAAAAAACAAAGAGTAATAGAGACAAAAAGTCCACAAAGGCAGGAGGTAGGAAGAAAAACTACAAAGGAAACGAGAAGAAAGAAGTTAATTGGCCACAAGGAGGAAGGAAAGATGTGGAGGGGCGGCAGGGAGGGGCGACGGACAGGGAGGGGCGGTGGCAAGGGAGGGTGGCAGAGAGGGCGGGGCAGTACTTGTCGTGTAGGTACAAGGCAACGTCCCCCGAAGGTCCTGCGGCGGCACCATGGTCGATTTGGCAAGAAAGAACAATAAAATAGCAAAAGTTGTGGGGGTACGAAAAAAAAAGAAGGAAGAAACTGTAAACTAGCTACGAGGCAAGGAATGGACGCGTGGACACCAACAATAAAACGTGAAACAGTATGATAAAACAACAGAGAAATGTGAGCATCTACAATGAATATAATACGATGCTCTCACAACAATTTTTTCGTTATTTCTTGTCATAAAAATTCAGGTTGTGGTCTGGCAGGAGGATGGAACGGTAAGTCACCCTCGCTACACTACATCTTCGGCTCCTCCTCAGTGATGCTCCAAGAAGCCAATTTCATGTAATCGATCATCACAACTACATTCGGTCAAAGTCTGACAAAATATCCTCTTGGCCAGGACGAGGCTGTATCCACTAAGGCCAAAAGGTTAAAGGTTAAATGTTAAAGACTAAGGAATTGTCACGGTTTCACACTTTTAAAATCGTAGAACCTTGTAAATAATTTGTGTCTTTTTTATGAGAATGCAAGTGACCTTTCTGAGTCAAAAGTTATACTCTGCAGAATAGATTTTTAAGGACTGCTTCATATTCTGTATTGAAATATGTTGGTCATTTCTACTGAAAATGTCATTGAGGACGGTAATCAAAGACGCTTTTTCTTCCGTTTACACACTAATATAGGAAGCACACCTGCGCAAGAACTCTAACTACTTTTATAATTCAATGCCTTTGAAATTCTGCTTCCCTACAACGGCTGTCCCTTGAAATATGCATGGTTTCCAAGGCACTAGAGACCAACAGTGACGCAGGAACACACCACTGAAGGCTCTTTGACATTCTCGTACATTTCAAAAATTCATTCACCTCTGAGTCACCTACAGCAGTACACGTGCCTGTAGTGTTGCCTCGCGAGCGGGGCCTTAAAAACATTGTTGCCTTGTGTTGTGTATGCAACAATGTGTGACAAAGCGGAAGGGGAAAACTGTGGGTCAGTCTGAGGGTACGCCTGTCAAACTTTGATAGATATTTAAAGTATTTCGTCTTACATCCATTTGGTATTCCAACGAATATCCATATTTTATTTTTAGTACCAACAGTGGATCCGAAGCTTTTAAGTAAGGACACTAAAACTAAACTAGATCGATGATGATAACAACAGCAGCAGTATCAATAGTAAAAGTAGGAAAAACTATTAGTATAAGTAGTATACTACTAGTAGTAGTGTATTATTATTATTATTATTGTTATTATCATTAGTATTACTATTATTATGTAGTAGCAGTAATACGTCACATGTTTGGGGGATACCATTACAACAAAGGGAAAATAGAAAAAATGTGGAGGACACAGCAGCTTTCCACAACACATCCAGTTTTTTCTCCAAATTACACCAAACAGCGTTACGGTAACACTCTACTTCGATGTAAAGGATGTGTGCAAGGCAGAGATCGTGTTTACATCCCGGCAGGCAGGTAACACTGCACAACAGTTGGCTTCCACTATATCTTTGTTCACCTAACATTCACTCGCCATGCAGTTTTCTTTCATGTTATTTGTTACAACGCTTTGTTTTTTTCACAGTGACGATAAAATAATTCTAAGGGACAGCTTGCGTGTTACATCGTAAAAATCTAGGAGGACCAATAACATGATATTTGGTAGAGGAGGTAATTCTTTTTTTTCATACATATATACTACGCAAAAATTGTAGTATAAATCTGTATAATCAGCTGGTGTTAACGAAATGAAAGTGGCTGTGATAGGGTTTATAAGTAATGAAATGATGTGTCCTTAGTGGATTAGTGAAAATAATAAATGTTATTGAAGGAACTTATATCGACAGCTGTGTGTGCGTGCCGTGTATGTGGGTGCGTGTGTGTGCCGTATGTGTGTGCGTGTGTGTGCCGTATGTGTGTGCGTGTACCGTGTATGTGTGCGCCGTATGTGTATGCACCAGAACGAGAAGAAGGCAGTGGGCTTGCTATTAGGATTAATGAGGAATAAAATACGTATCTGAAGGTTGCACATAAGTAGTTTTTGATATCTAGAATGGTTATTTCAATCGACATATCGTACTTGAATAATAAACTAATCCTTGCAAAGAAGAAAAAAACTGGAGCATTGTCTGACCGATCCGTCTGGTGTATTATTAATTTTCTCTTCATATTACCATCATAAATACATCAGTGTTTCAAGGGCGGCATGAAACAAAACAAATAAGAACACCCACAGAAGACTGAAAAAAGTTCACATCCCGGCAAGGGTTTGTTAAGGAGACTGGCTTTTTGGCTGACACTTGAGACTTGTTGAAGTGTTTGTGTGGATTGCTGGCGAAGCAGTGCAGGATCTGGAGGCTTGTGTGGGCGTGGAGGATCACTGAACTGTGGGTGAAGGAAGGAAGGGAAGGAGGAGAGGGAGGAATTGGTGCTGTGTATGTGAACTTTTCTTGGGTTTTGTAGATTTCCTCAAGGTGTGCTGAGCGGTGCGATGTGTTGGACTCTCTTGATTTGATTGAGTTTGAGTAGTGAATAGTGGTGGTGATGATACCATTGACATGCGAGGGGCAGTGTGTCTGTGTCTGTGTCTGTGTCTGTGTCTGTGTGTGTGTGTGTGTGTGTGTGTGTGTGTGTGTGTGTGTGTGTGTGTGTGTGTGTGTGTGTGTGTGTGTGTGTGTAATTTGATCTGCACTCTGACTTAATGCATCATTTTTTGTTGTGTTTTTGAGTTACGTTCGTAAACAAATATCAAATTTCATTAATATATGCCTGTCCCTTTTTTTCCTGCTAAAACTGAGGCATAGAAATACAAGCTATTGATAAAAAGTTAGCCAACCACACCACACATGATACTCAATAACATGCTTTACTGCAGGTTAATTAGTTGACTTTCTACTTGCAGGAATGTTGATCGACTTAATGTCATTATTGTGAACAAGTGTTGCTCAAAGTTAGTTTCCAATCAAGACACAATTGTGATATGAATATTCAGTCCTTCCCTGCAGCCATGTATACCAGTATTGTTTGGTGTTTTAGTTAGGGTACGTCACTGGCTGCTGCTGTTGCTGTTATAGTGATTAGATCTTTGAGCGTCACTGTGGAAATGATGACACACTGATACTGAACCTCCTGACGTGCTGTACTCTGCCTGACGTAAACCTTTCATACACAAACAATACTTTCCTTTTGAGCCAAATGTTCAAATGTCAAATTTAAATGTGATTCTCATATTGAAGGTCAGGGTTACAAGTAATAATAATCGATCTACATAGCATAGGTTGCTAGCCGTGACAAGGCGTCTATATGCATTTACCCACATGATTTCCGTCACATTCAATATTAATAATAATAATAATAATAGTAATATATCTATCTAAATACCTGTCTTATATCCTCTTTAACCGGGTAAGCCAAGACAAGGTGCCTAGGGTTCGTATACATAAGTGTTATAACGAAAGAATATAAAAGTTCACGATAAAACATCAAATATGTAAAAAAAAAAAAAAAAAAAGACAATAAATAGAAAGCACTGTAGAATGTTTCATGAGTATAATAAATTCATGCAATTCCACACTGGTGCGTGAATTAGTACCTCAATTATTCCTTGTACTTGTGTGCGTCCTAAATTCAGTTTTACATTTTGTCGTCGCAGGAGATAGTGTTTAATATATGCTTCTCAAAATATTATAATCATTACACCCTTGTTATTGGTAATCTTTCTTTATAAGGAGATTAGATGCCGAATTATACTGTATTATCTCTATTGCCTGTTGCATATAGATTATATTTATAATTTGATTCTTTACAACAGATTAATCACTCAGTGAATCATTCATGATGTGCTCCAGATACGAGCAACCTTTTACAGAATGAAACTGTAGTTCATCTTAATAAACTTCGGTATAAAGATCGATTTCGGTGATTCTTTGGCCAGACTGACATGCAAAGTTTTAATGATGTTATAAATCATATCGTTGCAAGTGGTAAATGAGTTCCATGCATCAAATTGAACCTTGAAAGCATTAACATGGTGTTCCTCGGCGTGGGACGCGGATGAACACACACATACATCACAAAACATGACAACCATACCGCATGATATTTGGAAGACATCATTATTTATATATTAACTAAATGAAAGTCTATTAAAAAAACTAAATATCAAATGTATTAGATTTCTTTTAAAACTAGTGTGTTTGATTATCACTTGTCTAGATATACTTGGATTATTGCTTTAAATAAAGTCAGTGCCATGGCGGAGGCTCTGCAGGAGGGCTTCGAGGCACATGCACTTTAAGGTCGAATTCCGGACGACCTGAGTCCATCGAGTTGGTGCTCCTAGTTAGAGCGAGTGGCGCCGCTTCTATTTGCACATTCACAAAGGCGAAGACTGGCGAGGTTTTTACCTCACATTCATTAGTGAAAGTTTTTGTGCTGTCTTTCGTCTTTGGCTGCTCTTTTATTTTGTTTTATTTTATCATTTCTTTTTCCCTTAGTAAAGGAGGACAAGACTGGGGTGAATGATTTTTATTTTCATTTCTGGGGGAGGTCGGCATGCATGAAAGATGGAACGGAAGGTCAGGAGGAAAAGCAAGGGTGAAAGATAATTGCTAAGGGTGTGTTCGTTGATTGGAGTGTGAAGGTGACAGGGAAACCACAAGGCAATGCTTCAGTCACTCTTCACTCAACACTGACTCATCGTAACCTTGATAAAAACATGTTTGGAACCTCATGGCAACAGCACTTCCTTCACACATTAACATTCCCACTGAAATTATGTCTCGTTTCATCTGAAGTGCGTATCAATACCTTTGAAAATCAGACGCAATCTAATATGTTCTGTTATAAATGCAAGTTCAATTCAATGCAGAAGGTTAACTAAGCCCTGCCTCTGAACACCGTCACCTTGGAATGCACGAGTTGTTATTTACACGCACAGACAAGGGTGTGATGATGATAATGATGATGATGATGATAATTTGCTATATCAATTTACCTATTTACTTATAAGGATGTGATTTAAGACAATTTCTGATCTCTAGGAGGAATCCACACCCTCGCACCCACACACAAACAAAAAAGCACACACACACACACACACACACACACACACACTGAAGGGTAGGATTGTTAGCATTCCGCCCCGCCCTTCCCGGGTTGGGATGTCATAGCTCCTCAACGTACGTCTATGTCATACCTATTTTCTGCAAGGTGAACAGGGGCTATACAGGGTGAATGGACCCAATCACACTTAATCTCCGCCCGGCCCAGAATTCGACCCCCAGTCCAAGATCCATATATATGGATCTTGATCAAGTCATCAAGTCATCACGAAGAAAACAGAAAATAAATGAAGAATTTTATTTGATTATTTTTTATAGAGAGAAAGTAATGCAATGTAAAAGCGAACGGATTGCCAAACGGGGAGGAAACTGGAACTATGGATGTGATGGGACAGTCGAGTCAAGTTGGGTGATGTGTAGTCTCGTTGTGATGGGTGATCACTGGTGCTGGGGGAAGCAACAGTGATGTGTTGTCTGGTTGTGATGTGTGATCACTGCTGCTGGGGGAAGCAACAGTGATCAGTTGTCTGGTCGTGATGGGTGATCACTGGTGCTGGGGGAAGCAGCAGTGATGTGTTGTCTGGTTGTGATGTGTGATCACTGCTGCTGGGGGAAGCAACAGTGATCAGTTGGCTGTTTGTGATGGGTGATCACTGCTGCTGGGGGAAGCAACAGTGATCAGTTGTCTGGTTGTGATGGGTGATCACTGGTGCTGGGGGAAGCAGCAGTGATCTGTTGTCTGGTTGTGATGGGTGATCACTGCTGCTGGGGGAAGCAGCAGTGATCTGCTGTCTGGTTGTGATGGGTGATCACTGCTGCTGGGGGAAGCAACAGTGATCTGCTGTCTGGTTGTGATGGGTGATCACTGCTGCTGGGGGAAGCAGCAGTGATCTGCTGTCTGGTTGTGATGGGTGATCACTGCTGCTGGGGGAAGCAGCAGTGATCTGCTGTCTGGTTGTGATGGGTGATCACTGCTGCTGGGGGAAGCAACAGTGATCTGCTGTCTGGTTGTGATGGGTGATCACTGCTGCTGGGGGAAGCAGCAGTGATCTGCTGTCTGGTTGTGATGGGTGATCACTGCTGCTGGGGGAAGCAACAGTGATCTGCTGTCTGGTTGTGATGGGTGATCACTGCTGCTGGGGGAAGCAGCAGTGATCTGCTGTCTGGTTGTGATGGGTGATCACTGGTGCTGGGGGAAGCAACAGTGATCTGCTGTCTGGTTGTGATGGGTGATCACTGGTGCTGGGGGAAGCAGCAGTGATCTGCTGTCTGGTTGTGATGGGTGATCACTGGTGCTGGGGGAAGCAACAGTGATCTGTTGTCTGGTTGTGATGGGTGATCACTGGTGCTGGGGGAAGCAACAGTGATCTGTTGTCTGGTCGTGATGGGTGATCACTGGTGCTGGGGGAAGCAACAGTGATGTGGAGTCTGGTTGTGATGGGTGATCACTGATGCTGGGGGAAGCAACAGTGATCTGTTGTCTGGTCGTGATGGGTGATCAATGGTGCTGGGGGAAGCAACAGTGATCTGCTGTCTGGTTGTGATGGGTGATCACTGCTGCTGGGGGAAGCAGCAGTGATCTGCTGTCTGGTTGTGATGGGTGATCACTGCTGCTGGGGGAAGCAACAGTGATCTGTTGTCTGGTTGTGATGGGTGATCACTGCTGCTGGGGGAAGCAGCAGTGATCTGCTGTCTGGTTGTGATGGGTGATCACTGGTGCTGGGGGAAGCAACAGTGATCTGTTGTCTGGTTGTGATGGGTGATCACTGGTGCTGGGGGAAGCAACAGTGATCTGTTGTCTGGTCGTGATGGGTGATCACTGGTGCTGGGGGAAGCAACAGTGATGTGGAGTCTGGTTGTGATGGGTGATCACTGATGCTGGGGGAAGCAACAGTGATCTGTTGTCTGGTTGTGATGGGTGATCACTGGTGCTGGGGGAAGCAACAGTGATCTGCTGTCTGGTTGTGATGGGTGATCACTGCTGCTGGGGGAAGCAGCAGTGATCTGCTGTCTGGTTGTGATGGGTGATCACTGCTGCTGGGGGAAGCAACAGTGATCTGTTGTCTGGTTGTGATGGGTGATCACTGCTGCTGGGGGAAGCAGCAGTGATCTGCTGGTTGGTTGTGATGGGTGATCACTGGTGCTGGGGGAAGCAGCAGTGATCTGTTGTCTGGTTGTGATGGGTGATCACTGCTGCTGGGGGAAGCAACAGTGATGTGGAGTCTGGTTGTGATGGGTGATCACTGGTGCTGGGGGAAGCAACAGTGATGTGGAGTCTGGTTGTGATGGGTGATCACTGGTGCTGGGGGAAGCAACAGTGATGTGGAGTCTGGTTGTGATGGGTGATCACTGGTGCTGGGGGAAGCAACAGTGATCTGTTGTCTGGTCGTGATGGGTGATCACTGGTGCTGGGGGAAGCAACAGTGATGTGGAGTCTGGTTGTGATGGGTGATCACTGATGCTGGGGGAAGCAACAGTGATCTGTTGTCTGGTTGTGACGGGTGATCACTGGTGCTGGGGGAAGCAACAGTGATGTGGAGTCTGGTTGTGATGGGTGATCACTGCTGCTGGGGGAAGCAACAGTGATGTGGAGTCTGGTTGTGATGGGTGATCACTGGTGCTGGGGGAAGCAACAGTGATGTTGAGTCTGGCACGGGAATCGTAGGATTTAGATGGTGCAGACAGAGTGACGGGGAGACGGGAAGGACGACCTTGAAGACGCACTGGAGACCGAGGTGGGGGAGGAGGCCTCGGGGTCGCTCTTCAGACCCTCCTCCACCTCCACCTCAAACTGTTGCACAAGACAAACTGAAACCAAATTGATTATAAAAATAATAACCAGTATAATGAAAAGATGATGGTGAGGTTACTGTTTGTTCCAGGATGAAGACTGATGGAGGTAAGGGCTAACGAGGGTTGTGTTGCCCGCTTTGCGTTTCCTACCCCCTGGTAATACCTAAACCATAAGTAACAGGCACACACACACACACACACACACACACACACACACACACACATGGATCTTGCCCCAGACCTCTCACGTGTAAGCCCAACACGCTAACCACTACACCATTGCTCTGCTTTAATAATAATAATAATAATAATAATAATAATAATAATAACAATAATACTAATGATAATAACAATAATAACAATAATAATAATGATAACAATAACAATAATAATAATAACAACAATAATAATAATAATAACACTTCCAATAAAAACAATAACAACAACATAAAGCTAATAATAATAATAATAATGAGGTTAATAACAATAACAGTAACAATTAAATTTCCTATATGTATTAAATCCAAAAGATAACAAATTCAGAAAAAAAAAATATACGATTTGTTGTAGGAATGGGACGCCAATTTTTGTTTTCTTTTTTCTAGTGCAGCTGAAGTTTGTGGCTTGAAAAAGGACAATGGTGGAAAGAGAAAAAAAAGTGCAGTGAATGGTGGTATGATAAATGAAGCAGATAGCCGAGAGACAGAGACAGAGACAGAGACAGAGACAGAGACAGAGACAGAGACAGAGAGAGAGAGAGAGAGAGAGAGAGAGAGAGAGAGAGAGAGAGAGAGGAGAGAGAGAGGAGAGAGAGAGAGAGAGAGAGAGAGAGAATGTTTTACTTAATACCAATCGTACTATCATGAACACATTTATAAGTATACGTGCTGCATAACTGATCCTCAAACCGTGTGGTGTGGTGCGGATCAGCCCTTTCCTCCCTAGAGTCCCGGAGGCAAAGATGGAAGGGAATGTACGTGAGTCTATGTATGCAGACGCTTGCCTCGCCTCGCCTCGCCTCGCCTCCTTTACTGGGTATGTGAGTCTGGTGTATAGATTTATTTATAAGCGAGACATCCAAAAAACCATCCAGACGTGGACTTATTTGCATCTTTCCTCTATTAAAAAGAAATATATTAATCTATTTATATTATTATTAGTTTATATAATTTTATTCCTGTTATATCATTTAGTTACTTATTCATTTATTTAATATTTCTTTTAATCTTTGTATAAATTTATTATATATTATTTACTCTATTTATTTTGTTGTTTTTTGCTGGCTGTTAAAGGTGTGACCAAGGTATTCTGCCATGTAATAATTTTTTTTTCCATATCTCTCTGCGGTGGGTTCATGCGCCTCCAACGCCTCCCAAGGGTGACGTACGAAGCGGCAGAAACTGATGACGCCCATGCACGGCGCAGTAAATAATGTCCTGTAAAGGGGCATGTGACTGCACCTGAGGGCGATAGGACAGATAGGAGAAGATGGGGAACAACGGAGAAATGTAAAGCCTTATAGTGCTGTTGAGGTCTTCGATAGGGTGTAAGTTGGGGCAGGGGCGAGGGTATATAACAAGCAGGTCTGAGTGCAGTCCGTAGCGTCGCCCACCCTGCCGCTATGGGGGGACGCAGCCGTGAGAGACAGGGGGGTTGGCCTTGCATGGTGTTTGCGACTATTAAGCTTCTTCCTGTCCCAACATTATAGAGCTTGTTCAATGCAGGCAACACTACACATGCACACTGATTACGATATAAATACATTTCAGGCCTGCAAACTAATAGTGAGAGAGAGAGTAAAGTAGAAGGTTATTTAATCAATCAGTGGCGACATTTCCCATTGCACTGATTACGTAGAGCAGTGTATCAAACTTTGAGGCTAAAGTGCACATCACAGCTAGAAAAATTCCTCGGTACTTGATTAATACTTGAATAATGCATCTGTTTACTTAAATATTTAAAGGGATCTGACTCATAATATACAGTTATTCTGGTATCTCGCTTTCTACCTTATAAACCACTTATCTCGTGTCATATATGTTTTACAATAACCTTCAATCATCTTGGAAAATGGTTACTTAGAGGTAAAAATTAAGATTATTTAAATTTTTCAACAAACGAATAAAAGGAATATATACCGTTATTCTTCGTACTGGGATGAAGATTCAATTATCGAGAATGAAACTACAAAAAAACACGACGAAGTAGAATCAAGGTATGAAGGTTAACGAGGAGTGAGATTGTACTATTTTTATATACGAATTCATATGGAAGTTATGATTTGCAGCGTATCTTACATGCTTCTAGATGTGACAGATCCTTCAGTCTGTGTCAGGATGCTGCAGGAGGCTCATCAGGTCGGGACAGCAGAATAAAGGATACGAGGTTGGCGGGGAAAGAAAATCTATATGAATAAAATAATGTTAAGCTTGAGAACAAATCAACTTGACTTCGGGATTTTAAACTTTGAAAGGGATTTGTCGGCTCAGTAGAAGGTCATGAGGAAGGACGATGCGTGAAGTTCGTGTACGTGGGAGCGTGAAGGTTGAGGGAGAATTGGTAGCAGAGGAAGGTAAGTAAGCAGGGTGCACGAGGTTCCTGCTGATAGGACACCTGCTGATAGGTATTATGGGAGTAGAAATAATTATCAAGGATGTCTCTGTGGTGTATTTCCTTAATATTTGGAACTTTTCAAAGAGCACCAACGAAAAAAACAACTCCTATCTAATACAAAAATGGATAGATGAATAAAAAAAATTGATACACAAATAAAAAATCTTACAAAGCCGAACCTAAAAAAGTCAAATCTGTTAATGAAGTGAATGCAACTTTAACATCAAGTACGATATGCATCCACCTGCAACACGGAAACATGCAGTGAGGGTGCATTGCAAACATCTGACCATGACAATCTAGAAATCTTTATTTTACAACGTCAAAGTTTGCTTGTTGAAACTTGAATTCATCGAACACTGTGAACAAAATCGTAGACAAGAAAATACAGCCTTTTACATGTGTTCCTGGCAAAAAGGCCGACCACCCTACTGACAGTCTAGAGGGGAGGCGGTCAATCCATGCTAACTTTTACGAACTGGGAAGTCAGAAAGTGTTTTGGTTAAAATTTTTGCCGCTTCACTAATTCGCACAAAGGCAGTTATGGTTTCAGATTTTGTGTATCCTCACGCTGTCAACTATAAGGAAAAAGGACGTAATTGGGTTATTTTGTGAGGTAAAACATACGTATACCTTAAATGCTTTAGAATGACCACGAATTCAGGGATCCTTTCTAGCACTACAAACACACACACACACAAACAAAAAAATTAGACTAAACTTTATACATCTATACATATAAAAAGTATGCAGAAAAAAAAAATACTGAAGAAAGCTTGCAATTAAGGCGAAAGGAAGACTTTATACGAGACACATAATTCTTTTCCAATGTCTGAGAAGAAATGTTTTATTCACCGCCAATCACATTACCAAATGAGAACCCAACCACCGTCTCTGATCTCTGAAGGCTCTCATTACCATGCTTCCCTGGCTCACGAGACTCCGAGGGGAAGGCCAATCACCACCCAGACACTAGTAACTACACAACAGGCAATAAAAAAACCTCCCACCATATTTTAAGCTCCTAGACAAAAAATTTCATAATTATGTTTATATCTAACATGCAACGCAATCACAAACATTACGAGGATGTACGAGTATAGACATGCAAGTGACGCACACCACCTTGACTCATGCATGTAGCAGTCGTGTTAGTTTGAGGTGAGGCAGAGCCACCACCACCACGACGCCCACATATGCTGACCTCAGTGTGTCCCTTCACCTCCACCACTAATAACTGCCTCCGAACCTGACAGTTAATATAGCTTATAAGATGACTGCAGCTCCCCCAGACGTGATGTTATAATTGTTATGGTCACACACACATACATACATACATACATAAATACACACACACACACACACACACACACACACACACACACACACACACACACACACACACACACACACACACACACACACACACACACTGCTCGACAGACCGTGCCTGTAAAAATGGTTGATTATTGTTATTAATTTGGGTGATGTGTAAAAAAAGGCAATAAATATATTTTGCTATATTTTACTTTTACTTTACACATACACAGACACACACACATACACACACACACACACACACACACACACACACACACACACACACACACACACACCAAATCATTGCTCATATTTACATATCTAGAGCGAGAGAGAGAGAGAGAGAGAGAGAGAGAGAGAGAGAGAGAGAGAGAGAGAGAGAGAGAGTTACATAAGGTATCCACTTCAACATAATATGGATTACAATATTCATCAACACAAGAATAACTAACAATGACCATACACACTGCCGTCCGTTAGTCACAAGCTCCGATACAACTTCACAATCAAGTGTATTATGATGACAGTATACAGCATACATATAATGAAGTATACACTACAGTAAACCTAAAATCCAGTTGTTGGTTCACCCTTAAGTATCAATGCAAAATAATGGTCACGGAAGTGTTGTCTTGTTAATTAAAATGTTTGACTTATTTCTGTTTGTTGTTGTTGTTGTTGTTGTTGTTGAATATGGAGTCTGAAATGGAGACTGAATATGGGCACTGAAATGGAATCAGAGTGTGTATTGTATCTGCATCATTGTTAATGTGAAAAAAAAAACCCCGGAAATAAACCCCAATATTTTTCCCCAAAGCATGAGAGGAAAAAGGTCGATGCGATACATAGAGATGATGGGTATTTTTAGCGCTGGTATTTGGCTCTTGATTACCTTTCATGCCAGTAAACGCCAGGGTTCAAGGGTTATTTGTCCATGGCTTTGTCGGCCAAATGGGTGATTTATGATGGCAATATGTCGTATTTCGGGAGGATGCGAATAAAAACTTTCAACGAGGTAACGCGAAAAGCTTCCAGTCGTGAAATATCTTTGCTTTCAGATGGCATGGCATACAGTTTTTATTGGCTTTTGGTTGATAAAGCTTTGTATTAATGACTTACAAACACACGTGCACACACACACACACACACACACACACACACACACACACACACACACAACACACACACACACACACACACACACACACACACACACACACACACACACACACACACACACCCACACACACACACACACACACACCACACACACACACACACACACACCACACACACACACACACACACACACACACACACACCACACACACACACACACACACACACACACACACACACACACACACACACACACACACACACACACACCACACACACACACACACACACACACACACACACACCCACACACACACACACCCACACACCACACACACACCACACACACACACACACACACACACACACCACACACACACACACACCACACACACACACACCACACACACACACACACACACACACACACACACACACACACCCACACACACACACACACACACACCACCCACACACACACACACACACCACACACACACACACACACACACACACACACACACACACACACACACACACACACACACACACACACACACACACACACACACACACACACCACACACACACACACACACACACACACACACACACACACACACACACACACACACCACACACACACACACCACACACACACACACACACACACACACCACACACACACACACACACACACCACACACACACACACACACACACACACACACACACACACACACACACACACACACACACACACACACACACACACACACACCATACCTATTACAGAAGGAAAAACAAAGGAATCAATCTTTACAGTAAAACAAAAAAGAGAAAGTAATATTATATATGGCGCTTCTCACCTTTAATCAACGCATCCAGTCTAGATCTTCACCTTGCATATGACCTTCCATTCCAGGCAAGGACGTGAACAATAAAAAACTATCAAAGAAACTAGGAAACTGAGCTACACTATTTCATAACCACCACCACCACCACCACCACCACCAATAACAACAACACCACTACCACCACCATCACCATCACCATCACCCCGCAGAAAATAAAACAAATAAACATAAAAAAAAAACATTAACCCCCTATCTCCTTTATGCCAAAATTTACATCTAGATACTTCGAGCGAATAAAACCAAACTTACATGAAACAGACAATGAACACAAAACATACACATTTCTCTCCATAAATCCCTCTGTTCCATATCTACATAAAGAAGGGAGGACGTGGAGGTAGTGTAGTGGAAGGTTGTGGAAGAATGGAGAAGGGGACACGCGTTACCTTGAATCGAGTGTGTGGAAGGGAGCGAGTGCAATGGTGGGGAGCAGAGATAAGACAGATTAAGGGCGAATATGAAGTGATAAGTGGACGGAGGTATTGACGTTCGATTTATTTCTTGACTCTCGGTTTTAAAGCTATTGACACAACTCTCTGGCGAGGCTCTTTCTTATCGCTCTATCGCGGATCCTTTGTCACAAGAGGCAGGGATACGTATAGAAGTAGGTAGGGGTTGGTAGAAGGGTAGACAGCCGGGGTTAAGTGGGAGGTAGGAGAGGAGGGCAAGGGGACGTGTGACAGGTGATAGAAGAGTTGTGCGAAGGGTAACGGGGAGATAGATGAAGGGAAGTGAGGGAAAAAAGGTATGTGTGTGGGGGGGGAGGACAGGTTTGTATCGAATGGAGTGATAGGAGGAGTGAGGAGGTGGGGAAAGTGTGAATAGGAAAATGTGATAAAGAAAGAGAAATAGGTAAGTAAGAAGAATAGAAAAAGAAACGTGAGGTGTAGATGGAAATACTTCAAGGTAATATACGCAACATTTATATTTGTATGTATGAATGTACGTTACTTCATACTAGAAAATTACAAGTCACGTACAATACATGAGAAAAATGAAGTGGAAAGAGGAAGGCGGGAGAGAGAAATGGAAACTGGACTGATAGAGGGAGTATGAGTAAGGATGTAGAAGTGAAGGATAACCGGGAAGGAATGAAAGGAGAGAGTGGGGGGTTTGGGAGCACTAACTAGCAAGAAAGTTAGAGGAGAGGAAAATATTGACCCAAGGGAAAGAGAAGAAGGGAAAGGAAGACGGCAACAAGTGTGTGTGGATTCTAAAGAAGGAGGAGGAGGAGGAGGAGGAGGAGGAGGAGGATCTACGAACACTGAAAATTAGTAAATAGAACAAGTATACATATAGATACATACATTTTTAAGTGGTGCATCAAATATCCAATATCATACGTACTATTCCATTAAATCCACATCACCTTCACTTGTGTTCATAACTGAGCCCCATAAATAATGCAATGGTTGGAGGAATAATATATACAAGTTTCATTTGTAGTCACGCCAGGAAGTACATTGCACCTCAAGCTACACAATGATCAAAAATAAAATATAAAAGAGTGCAGTGATTATACATACAAGTAGCAATATGTAAAAGATGAAAGAGACGCATCACATGTATATTTTATTTAACATGTACAATTCACAGTAAAGAGAAGTAAAAGGTTACACGACAAAATAAATAAGTAAAAAATGACACCAGTCCTTCCTAACAGATGGCGACTCAGGGTTTAAAACAGTCCACATGCGGTGTTTCTCGATCCTCTTACTGGTAGCAGAAGAGGGATCGTAGTGGCATCAGGGGGAGCGTGGATCCCTCTCTTTCGCACTCTCCTTCTACACAGCCCCGGCAGCATCCCTTCCTCCCTCTCCCTCTCCCCTTTCCCGCATCAGGGCTCAGAGTGGCTCAACGACTGGCCAGAGTACCCAACAAACTTCAAAGGTCGTTTTCTGTTTACTTC
>JAPQNM010000370.1:125000-137500 GCA_029783475.1 Metacarcinus magister
GCACACCGTATGTGCCAGCAGCGTCTCCCTCTCCTGTGTTTGCGGCACGACGTCTGTGCCAAGATCTTTAGATCATTCCCATGAATATACATATGATGTATAGGCCAGTGTAACAACTTTTATCATTATTTACAAATTTCTATTGTCTTATGTATCAGAATTACCGTTCTTATTAGTATTTATGTGATATTCAATAGATAATTTTACGGTACGATAACTGCGGTTTGGCAACACCGCCGGCAGCAATATATAACCGTCGCTCCGTCGGCCGTCAGCGACGGGCTCTTCTAGCTAGCATTAGATATTGGATATTGAAAATAGTGGAAATATTGGAAATATCATTGCAGCATCTGATACACCTAATTAAACTGTACAACTGTCATTATTAATATTTGTTCTATGACTAATAATTACGAAGTAAAATGAAACTTAATATTTATATAAAAACATGAATTTCCTCCTCATTTTTTTCGAAAGCTATTAGAGATATTGGAAATATCATTGCAGCATCTGATAGACCTGATTAAAACTCTACTACAGTCATTATGAATATTTTTCACTAGTACTAATAAATACTGAATTTTACTTTTTTTTTAAATGACTTTCTTCCTCGTTTTCTCGAAAGCTATTAGAGATATTGGAAATATCATTGCATCATCTGATACAACTAATTCAACTTTACAACTGATATTATGAATATTTGTTCTATGACTAATAATTACGCAGTAAAATAAAAAAGTATTTTTATATAAAAACATGATTTTCATCGTCATTTTCTCGAAAGCTATTAAAGATATTGGAAATATAATTGCAGCATCTGATGGACCTAATTAAACTGTAAAACTGATATTGTGAATATTTGTTCTATGACTAATAATTATGCAGTAAAATGAAACTTAATATTTATTTAATAACATGACTTTCCTCCTCATTTTCTCGAAAGCTATTAGAGATATTGGAAATATCACTGCAGCATCTGATAGACTTAATTAAACTGTAAAACTGAAATTATGAATATTTGTTCTATGACTAATAATTACGCAGTAAAATTAAACTTTATATTTATATAAAAACATGACTTTCCTCCTAATTTTTCTCGAAAAGCTATTAGAGATATTGGAAATATCATTACAGCATCTGATAGACCTAATTAAACTGTACAACTGTCATTATGAATATTTGTTCTATGACTAATAATTACTCAGTAAAATGAAAGCTTAATATTTCTATATAAAACATAAATTTTCCTCCTCATTTTCCTCGAAAGCTATTAGAGATATTGGAAATATCATTGCAGCATCTGATACACCTAATTAAACTGTACAACTGTCATTATTAATATTTGTTCTATGACTAATAATTACGCAGTAAAATGAAACTTAATATTTCTATAATAACATGAATTTCCTCCTCATTTTCTCGAAAGCTATTAGAGATATTGGAAATGTGATTGCAGCATCTGATAGACCTGATTAAAATCTACTACTGTCATTATGAATATTTTCACTAGTACTAATAAATACTGAATTTTACTTTTATTTAAATTACTTTCTTCCTCGTTTTCTCGAAAGCTATTAGAGATATTGGAAATATCATTGCATCATCTGATACAACTAATTCAACTGTACAACTGATATTATGAATATTTGTTCTATGACTAATAATTACGCAGTAAAATAAAACCGTATTTTTATATAAAAACATGATTTTCCTCGTCATTTTCTCGAAAGCTATTAGAGATATTGGAAATATAATTGCAGCATCTGATAGACCTAATTAAACTGTACAACTGATATTATGAATATTTGTTCTATGACTAATAATTACGCAGTAAAATGAAACTTAATATTTATTTAAAAACATGACTTTCCTTCTCATTTTCTCGAAAGCTATTAGAGATATTGGAAATATCACTGCAGCATCTGATAGACTTAATTAAACTGTAAAACTGAAATTATGAATATTTGTTCTATGACTAATAATTTCGCAGTAAAATTAAACTTTATATTTATATAAAAACATGACTTTCCTCCTAATTTTCTCGAAAGCTATTAGAGATATTGGAAATATCATTACAGCATCTGATACACCTAATTAAACTGTACAACTGTCATTATGAATATTTGTTCTATGACTAATAATTACTCAGTAAAATGAAACTTAATATTTCTATATAAACATAAATTTTCTCCTCATTTCCTCGAAAGCTATTAGAGATATTGGAAATATCATTGCAGCATCTGATACACCTAATTAAACTGTACAACTGTCATTATTAATATTTGTTCTATGACTAATAATTACGCAGTAAAATGAAACTTAATATTTCTATAAAAACATGAATTTCCTCCTCATTTTCTCGAAAGCTATTAGAGATATTGGAAATATCATTGCAGCATCTGATAGACCTGATTAAAATCTACTACTGTCATTATGAATATTTTCACTAGTACTAATAAATACTGAATTTTACTTTTTTTTAAATTACTTTCTTCCTCGTTTTCTCGAAAGCTATTAGAGATATTGGAAATATCATTGCATCATCTGATACAACTAATTCAACTTTACAACTGATATTATGAATATTTGTTCTATGACTAATAATTACGCAGTAAAATAAAACCGTATTTTTATATAAAAACATGATTTTCCTCGTCATTTTCTCGAAAGCTATTAGAGATATTGGAAATATAATTGCAGCATCTGATAGACCTAATTAAACTGTACAACTGATATTATGAATATTTGTTCTATGACTAATAATTACGCAGTAAAATGAAACTTAATATTTATTTAAAAACATGACTTTCCTCCTCATTTTCTCGAAAGCTATTAGAGATATTGGAAATATCATTGCAGCATCTGATACACCTAATTAAACTGTACAACTGTCATTATGAATATTTGTTCTATGACTAATAATTACGCAGTAAAATGAAACTTAATATTTCTATAATAACATGAATTTCCTCCTCATTTTCTCGAAAGCTATTAGAGATATTGGAAATGTGATTGCAGCATCTGATAGACCTGATTAAAATCTACTACTGTCATTATGAATATTTTCACTAATACTAATAAATACTGAATTTTACTTTTATTTAAATTACTTTCTTCCTCGTTTTCTCGAAAGCTATTAGAGATATTGGAAATATCATTGCATCATCTGATACAACTAATTCAACTGTACAACTGATATTATGAATATTTGTTCTATGACTAATAATTACGCAGTAAAATAAAACCGTATTTTTATATAAAAACATGATTTTCCTCGTCATTTTCTCGAAAGCTATTAGAGATATTGGAAATATAATTGCAGCATCTGATAGACCTAATTAAACTGTACAACTGATATTATGAATATTTGTTCTATGACTAATAATTACGCAGTAAAATGAAACTTAATATTTATTTAAAAACATGACTTTCCTCCTCATTTTCTCGAAAGCTATTAGAGATATTGGAAATATCACTGCAGCATCTGATAGACTTAATTAAACTGTAAAACTGAAATTATGAATATTTGTTCTATGACTAATAATTACGCAGTAAAATTAAACTTTATATTTATATAAAAACATGACTTTCCTCCTAATTTTTATCGAAAGCTATTAGAGATATTGGAAATATCATTACAGCATCTGATAGACCTAATTAAACTGTACAACTGTCATTATGAATATTTGTTCTATGACTAATAATTACTCAGTAAAATGAAACTTAATATTTCTATATCAACATAAATTTTCTCCTCATTTCCTCGAAAGCTATTAGAGATATTGGAAATATCATTGCAGCATCTGATATACCTAATTAAACTTTACAACTGTCATTATTAATATTTGTGCTATGACTAATAATTACGCAGTAAAATGAAACTTAATATTTCTATAAAAACATGAATTTCCTCCTCATTTTCTCGAAAGCTATTAGAGATATTGGAAATATCATTGCAGCATCTGATAGACCTGATTAAAATCTACTACTGTCATTATGAATATTTTCACTAGTACTAATAAATACTGAATTTTACTTTTTTTAAAATTACTTTCTTCCTCGTTTTCTCGAAAGCTATTAGAGATATATGAAATATCATTGCATCATCTGATACAACTAATTCAACTTTACAACTGATATTATGAATATTTGTTCTATGACTAATAATTACGCAGTAAAATAAAACCGTATTTTTATATAAAAACATGATTTTCCTCGTCATTTTCTCGAAAGCTATTAGAGATATTGGAAATATAATTGCAGCATCTGATAGACCTAATTAAACTGTACAACTGATATTGTGAATATTTGTTCTATGACTAATAATTACGCAGTAAAATGAAACTTAATATTTATTTAAAAACATGACTTTCCTCCTCATTTTCTCGAAAGCTATTAGAGATATTGGAAATATCACTGCAGCATCTGATAGACTTAATTAAACTGTAATACTGAAATTATGAATAATTGTTCTATGACTAATAATTACGCAGTAAAATTAAACTTTATATTTATATAAAAATATGACTTTCCTCATAATTTTTTCGAAAGCTATTAGAGATATTGGAAATATCATTACAGCATCTGATAGACCTAATTAAACTGTACAACTGTCATTATGAATATTTGTTCTATGACTAATAATTACGCAGTAAAATAAAACCGTATTTTTATATAAAAACATGATTTTCCTCGTCATTTTCTCGAAAGCTATTAGAGATATTGGAAATATAATTGCAGCATCTGATAGACCTAATTAAACTGTACAACTGATATTATGAATATTTGTTCTATGACTAATAATTACGCAGTAAAATGAAACTTATATTTATTTAAAAACATGACTTTCCTCCTCATTTTCTCGAAAGCTATTAGAGATATTGGAAATATCACTGCAGCATCTGATAGACCTAATTAAACTGTAAAACTGATATTATGAATATTTGTTCTATGACTAATAATTACGCAGTAAAATTAAACTTTATATTTATATAAAAACATGACTTTCCTCCTAATTTTCTCGAAAGCTATTAGAGATATTGGAAATATCATTACAGCATCTGATACACCTAATTAAACTGTACAACTGTCATTATGAATATTTGTTCTATGACTAATAATTACTCAGTAAAATGAAACTTAATATTTCTATATAAACATAAATTTTCTCCTCATTTCCTCGAAAGCTATTAGAGATATTGGAAATATCATTGCAGCATCTGATATACCTAATTAAACTGTACAACTGTCATTATTAATATTTGTTCTATGACTAATAATTACGCAGTAAAATGAAACTTAATATTTCTATAAAAACATGAATTTCCTCCTCATTTTCTCGAAAGCTATTAGAGATATTGGAAATATCATTGCAGCATCTGATAGACCTGATTAAAATCTACTACTGTCATTATGAATATTTTCACTAGTACTAATAAATACTGAATTTTACTTTTTTTTAAATTACTTTCTTCCTCGTTTTCTCGAAAGCTATTAGAGATATTGGAAATATCATTGCATCATCTGATACAACTAATTCAACTTTACAACTGATATTATGAATATTTGTTCTATGACTAATAATTACGCAGTAAAATAAAACCGTATTTTTATATAAAAACATGATTTTCCTCGTCATTTTCTCGAAAGCTATTAGAGATATTGGAAATATCATTGCAGCATCTGATAGACCTAATTAAACTGTACAACTGATATTATGAATATTTGTTCTATGACTAATAATTACGCAGTAAAATGAAACTTAATATTTATATAAAAACATGACTTTCCTCCTCATTTTCTCGAAAGCTATTAGAGATATTGGAAATATCATTGCAGCATCTGATACACCTAATTAAACTGTACAACTGTCATTATTAATATTTGTTCTATGACTAATAATTACGCAGTAAAATGAAACTTAATATTTCTATAAAAACATGAATTTCCTCCTCATTTTCTCGAAAGCTATTAGAGATATTGGAAATATCATTGCAGCATCTGATAGACCTGATTAAAATCTACTACTGTCATTATGAATATTTTCACTAGTACTAATAAATACTGAATTTTACTTTTTTTAAATTACTTTCTTCCTCGTTTTCTCGAAAGCTATTAGAGATATTGGAAATATCATTGCATCATCTGATACAACTAATTCAACTGTACAACTGATATTATGAATATTTGTTCTATGACTAATAATTACGCAGTAAAATAAAACCGTATTTTTATATAAAAACATGATTTTCCTCGTCATTTTCTCGAAAGCTATTAGAGATATTGGAAATATAATTGCAGCATCTGATAGACCTAATTAAACTGTACAACTGATATTATGAATATTTGTTCTATGACTAATAATTACGCAGTAAAATGAAACTTAATATTTATTTAAAAACATGACTTTCCTCCTCATTTTCTCGAAAGCTATTAGAGATATTGGAAATATCACTGCAGCATCTGATAGACCTAATTAAACTGTAAAACTGAAATTATGAATATTTGTTCTATGACTAATAATTACGCAGTAAAATTAAACTTTATATTTATATAAAAACATGACTTTCCTCCTAATTTTCTCGAAAGCTATTAGAGATATTGGAAATATCATTACAGCATCTGATAGACCTAATTAAACTGTACAACTGTCATTATGAATATTTGTTCTATGACTAATAATTACTCAGTAAAATGAAACTTAATATTTCTATATAAACATAAATTTTCTCCTCATTTCCTCGAAAGCTATTAGAGATATTGGAAATATCATTGCAGCATCTGATACACCTAATTAAACTGTACAACTGTCATTATTAATATTTGTTCTATGACTAATAATTACGCAGTAAAATGAAACTTAATATTTCTATAAAAACATGAATTTCCTCCTCATTTTCTCGAAAGCTATTAGAGATATTGGAAATATCATTGCAGCATCTGATAGACCTGATTAAAATCTACTACTGTCATTATGAATATTTTCACTAGTACTAATAAATACTGAATTTTACTTTTTTTTAAAATTACTTTCTTCCTCGTTTTCTCGAAAGCTATTAGAGATATTGGAAATATCATTGCATCATCTGATACAACTAATTCAACTTTACAACTGATATTATGAATATTTGTTCTATGACTAATAATTACGCAGTAAAATAAAACCGTATTTTTATATAAAAACATGATTTTCCTCGTCATTTTCTCGAAAGCTATTAGAGATATTGGAAATATAATTGCAGCATCTGATAGACCTAATTAAACTGTACAACTGATATTATGAATATTTGTTCTATGACTAATAATTACGCAGTAAAATGAAACTTAATATTTATTTAAAAACATGACTTTCCTCCTCATTTTCTCGAAAGCTATTAGAGATATTGGAAATATCACTGCAGCATCTGATAGACCTAATTAAACTGTACAACTGAAATTATGAATATTGTTCTATGACTAATAATTACGCAGTAAAATTAAACTTTATATTTATATAAAAACATGACTTTCCTCCTAATTTTCTCGAAAGCTATTAGAGATATTGGAAATATCATTACAGCATCTGATAGACCTAATTAAACTGTACAACTGTCATTATGAATATTTGTTCTATGACTAATAATTACTCAGTAAAATGAAGCTTAATATTTCTATATAAACATAAATTTTCTCCTCATTTCCTCGAAAGCTATTAGAGATATTGGAAATATCATTGCAGCATCTGATACACCTAATTAAACTGAACAACTGTCATTATGAATATTTGCACTAGTACTAATAAATACTGAATTTTACTTTTTTTTTAAATACTTTCTTCCTCGTTTTCTCGAAAGCTATTAGAGATATTGGAAATATCATTGCATCATCTGATACACCTAATTCAACTGTACAACTGATATTATGAATATTTGTTCTATGACTAATAATTACGCAGTAAAATAAAACCGTATTTTTATATAAAAACATGATTTTCCTCGTCATTTTCTCGAAAGCTATTAGAGATATTGGAAATATAATTGCAGCATCTGATAGACCTAATTAAACTGTACAACTGATATTATGAATATTTGTTCTATGACTAATAATTACGCAGTAAAATGAAACTTAATATTTATTTAAAAACATGACTTTCCTCCTCATTTTCTCGAAAGCTATTAGAGATATTGGAAATATCACTGCAGCATCTGATAGACCTAATTAAACTGTAAAACTGAAATTATGAATATTTGTTCTATGACTAATAATTACGCAGTAAAATTAAACTTTATATTTATATAAAAACATGACTTTCCTCCTAATTTTCTCGAAAGCTATTAGAGATATTGGAAATATCATTACAGCATCTGATACACCTAATTAAACTGTACAACTGTCATTATGAATATTTGTTCTATGACTAATAATTACTCAGTAAAATGAAACTTAATATTTCTATATAAACATAAATTTTCTCCTCATTTCCTCGAAAGCTATTAGAGATATTGGAAATATCATTGCAGCATCTGATACACCTAATTAAACTGTACAACTGTCATTATGAATATTTGTTCTATGACTAATAATTACGCAGTAAAATGAAACTTAATATTTCTATAAAAACATGAATTTCCTCCTCATTTTCTCGAAAGCTATTAGAGATATTGGAAATATCATTGCAGCATCTGATAGACCTGATTAAAATCTACTACTGTCATTATGAATATTTTCACTGTACTAATAAATACTGTAAATTTTACTTTTTTTTAAAATTACTTTCTTCCTCGTTTTCTCGAAAGCTATTAGAGATATTGGAAATATCATTGCAGCATCTGATACAACTAATTCAAACTTTACAACTGATATTATGAATATTTGTTCTATGACTAATAATTACGCAGTAAAATGAAACTTAATATTTATATAAAAACATGACTTTCCTCCTCATTTTCTCGAAAGCTATTAGAGATATTGGAAATATCACTGCAGCATCTGATAGACCTAATTAAACTGTAAAACTGAAATTATGAATATTTGTTCTATGACTAATAATTACGCAGTAAAATTAAACTTTATATTTATATAAAAACATGACTTTCCTCCTAATTTTCTCGAAAGCTATTAGAGATATTGGAAATATCATTACAGCATCTGATACACCTAATTAAACTGTACAACTGTCATTATGAATATTTGTTCTATGACTAATAATTACTCAGTAAAATGAAACTTAATATTTCTATATAAACATAAATTTTCTCCTCATTTCCTCGAAAGCTATTAGAGATATTGGAAATATCATTGCAGCATCTGATACACCTAATTAAACTGTACAACTGTCATTATTAATATTTGTTCTATGACTAATAATTACGCAGTAAAATGAAACTTAATATTTCTATAAAAACATGAATTTCCTCCTCATTTTTTCGAAATCTATTAGAGATATTGGAAATATCATTGCAGCATCTGATAGACCTGATTAAAATCTACTACTGTCATTATGAATATTTTCACTAGTACTAATAAATACTGAATTTTACTTTTTTTAAATTACTTTCTTCCTCGTTTTCTCGAAAGCTATTAGAGATATTGGAAATATCATTGCATCATCTGATACAACTAATTCAACTTTACAACTGATATTATGAATATTTGTTCTATGACTAATAATTACGCAGTAAAATAAAACCGTATTTTTATATAAAAACATGATTTTCCTCGTCATTTTCTCGAAAGCTATTAGAGATATTGGAAATATAATTGCAGCATCTGATAGACCTAATTAAACTGTACAACTGATATTATGAATATTTGTTCTATGACTAATAATTACGCAGTAAAATGAAACTTAATATTTATTTAAAAACATGACTTTCCTCCTCATTTTCTCGAAAGCTATTAGAGATATTGGAAATATCACTGCAGCATCTGATAGACCTAATTAAACTGTAAAACTGAAATTATGAATATTTGTTCTATGACTAATAATTACGCAGTAAAATTAAACTTTATATTTATATAAAAACATGACTTTCCTCCTAATTTTCTCGAAAGCTATTAGAGATATTGGAAATATCATTACAGCATCTGATACACCTAATTAAACTGTACAACTGTCATTATGAATATTTGTTCTATGACTAATAATTACTCAGTAAAATGAAACTTAATATTTCTATATAAACATAAATTTTCTCCTCATTTCCTCGAAAGCTATTAGAGATATTGGAAATATCATTGCAGCATCTGATACACCTAATTAAACTGTACAACTGTCATTATTAATATTTGTTCTATGACTAATAATTACGCAGTAAAATGAAACTTAATATTTCTATAAAAACATGAATTTCCTCCTCATTTTTTTCGAAAGCTATTAGAGATATTGGAAATATCATTGCAGCATCTGATAGACCTGATTAAAATCTACTACTGTCATTATGAATATTTTCACTAGTACTAATAAATACTGAATTTTACTTTTTTTTAAATTACTTTCTTCCTCGTTTTCTCGAAAGCTATTAGAGATATTGGAAATATCATTGCATCATCTGATACAACTAATTCAACTTTACAACTGATATTATGAATATTTGTTCTATGACTAATAATTACGCAGTAAAATAAAACCGTATTTTTATATAAAAACATGATTTTCCTCGTCATTTTCTCGAAAGCTATTAGAGATATTGGAAATATAATTGCAGCATCTGATAGACCTAATTAAACTGTACAACTGATATTATGAATATTTGTTCTATGACTAATAATTACGCAGTAAAATGAAACTTAATATTTATTTAAAAACATGACTTTCCTCCTCATTTTCTCGAAAGCTATTAGAGATATTGGAAATATCACTGCAGCATCTGATAGACCTAATTAAACTGTAAAACTGAAATTATGAATATTTGTTCTATGACTAATAATTACGCAGTAAAATTAAACTTTATATTTATATAAAAACATGACTTTCCTCCTAATTTTCTCGAAAGCTATTAGAGATATTGGAAATATCATTACAGCATCTGATACACCTAATTAAACTGTACAACTGTCATTATGAATATTTGTTCTATGACTAATAATTACTCAGTAAAATGAAACTTAATATTTCTATATAAACATAAATTTTCTCCTCATTTCCTCGAAAGCTATTAGAGATATTGGAAATATCATTGCAGCATCTGATACACCTAATTAAACTGTACAACTGTCATTATTAATATTTGTTCTATGACTAATAATTACGCAGTAAAATGAAACTTAATATTTATATAAAAACATGAATTTCCTCCTCATTTTCTCGAAAGCTATTAGAGATATTGGAAATATCATTGCAGCATCTGATAGACCTGATTAAAATCTACTACTGTCATTATGAATATTTGCACTAGTACTAATAAATACTGAATTTTACTTTTTTTTAAAATACTTTCTTCCTCGTTTTCTCGAAAGCTATTAGAGATATTGGAAATATCATTGCATCATCTGATACACCTAATTCAACTGTACAACTGATATTATGAATATTTGTTCTATGACTAATAATTACGCAGTAAAATAAAACCATATTTTTATATAAAAACATGATTTTCCTCGTCATTTTCTCGAAAGCTATTAGAGATATTGGAAATATAATTGCAGCATCTGATAGACCTAATTAAACTGTACAACTGATATTATGAATATTTGTTCTATGACTAATAATTACGCAGTAAAATGAAACTTAATATTTATTTAAAAACATGACTTTCCTCCTCATTTTCTCGAAAGCTATTAGAGATATTGGAAATATCACTGCAGCATCTGATAGACCTAATTAAACTGTAAAACTGAAATTATGAATATTTGTTCTATGACTAATAATTACGCAGTAAAATTAAACTTTATATTTATATAAAAACATGACTTTCCTCCTAATTTTCTCGAAAGCTATTAGAGATATTGGAAATATCATTACAGCATCTGATACACCTAATTAAACTGTACAACTGTCATTATGAATATTTGTTCTATGACTAATAATTACTCAGTAAAATGAAACTTAATATTTCTATATAAACATAAATTTTCTCCTCATTTTCTCGAAAGCTATTAGAGATATTGGAAATATCATTGCAGCATCTGATACACCTAATTAAACTGTACAACTGATATTATGAATATTTGTTCTATGACTAATAATTACGCAGTAAAATGAAACTTAATATTTATATAAAAACATGACTTTCCTCCTCATTTTCTCGAAAGCTATTAGAGATATTGGAAATATCATTGCAGCATCTGATAGACCTGATTAAAATCTACTACTGTCATTATGAATATTTTCACTAGTACTAATAAATACTGAATTTTACTTTTTTTAAAAATACTTTCTTCCTCGTTTTCTCGAAAGCTATTAGAGATATTGGAAATATCATTGCATCATCTGATACAACTAATTCAACTGTACAACTGATATTATGAATATTTGTTCTATGACTAATAATTACGCAGTAAAATAAAACCGTATTTTTATA